>OMLB01050089.1:6536-21290 GCA_900302555.1 Myripristis jacobus
CAAATCTTTTCTCCGCTCTTGGATCTCAGTGTAACAAAAAATAAATTGCCTCTGTGGCTTTTGCTTTAGGGCCACCAGCTGTGTGAAGTGTTGGTAAAAGTTGTCACAGAGGTGCAGACCGTTACAGAGCCACAAATGCTTTTGGGAGTCTTGGAAATCTTGGGATCATGAAAAGAGCTTTGTGCACACAGCAACACTTAAAAATATACGGGTTAGGTGATTCATTTATAGTCTTTGAATCTGAGCTGCTGTCTGGCTGACTGAGCAGCAGCAGAGTGTCAGAGCAAGTGTGTGAGTGTGTGTGTGTGTGTGTGTTTGTGTGTGTGGGCAGCTGCCTGGCAGAAACTGACGTGCTGCAATGCAGTGCCTCTCTCCTTCCCTCTTCCATCTGTTTGCCACTGGTGCTGACACTCTGGACAGGGTTTTGACAAGCCTTTATTGTGCAATTAAAAAGCATGCGAGCACTGATATACAGTAAGAACAACTCTAAAAGCTTTAAGGTACAGTGAAGGGAATTGAAAAGAAGATATACTAAACATACTACGGTAAAACATCAAATGGAAGCCCCCTCAACAACCCACAGGTAAAGATAAAACTCCTTAAAGGTGTATATCATTTCAAAAGCCCTTTGCTTGTCTTTGATAGATCAGATTGTAAATCCATGTCGAGAACCCAGAGACGCAAATTTGGATTCTTTCAGAAACCTTATGTTGTTTAATCTAACATTGTAGCCATGTGTGTAAAAGAGCACACACACACACACACACACACATTAGAGATATCAAGAAGAACAATGAACAGAACTAGAATGCCAAGCTTTTTGAATCAACATCTTTGTTTTCCATCCAGATACAAACAGACTCAACTTTCACTCACCTAACACCCACATATGAACTAATGAGCACATACACACATTGATGAACATGTCTGTTCTCCTGAACTGAGTTTATTTATTTATATACAATTGTGACACTGACATAAAGCCCCATTGTGTTATATTCGTGAATTGCTTTTGAGCTACCCTTTTATGGAGCTGCTGGTAGGGTAGGGTCTTCAAAAACACGCCGCGCAGAAAGCTACACCCGCGACAGCAGATAATTATTAGGCTGGCTGAGCAAACAGCATTACAGAATCAAAACACTCGCTTGAGACAACTGAAGATACGAGAAACTTTTTCTTGAATCAGAACAGCCACCCTGATATCAAAACCCTTTGTGCACCAGTTCATTATTTTTGGATGCACTTGTTATGCAGACAAAATTTGCATCAGTGTTATTTGGCTATAATCACAATATAGTTGTAGATTCACTTAAAAACAGGCCTATATGTTCTGCCCGTTTTTTCATCTCACTCTGTTATAACATTATCATGCATGCAGGTATGATCTAAAAATGTACACTGATGATGAATCGCAGATCACCAGTGACTTAACCAGGATAATGACCACTTACAGTGCAACTGAGCTAATACTGAGCTAATTTTGTATTCACAGATGAATATCTGAGAGCTGGCTTAGCGTTCCTCCTGAAGTTAACCTTGGTCATTTCATTTTTCCGCTTTTCCCGAGAACATTTTACAGTGTAGTCTCTGAAAGTGGACCCGTTTGATGTATTTAACACAGTCCAAAATATTTCCCTGGGGCAGGATGTCCACCAGACACCCCTGCAAACGTTATTTCGCTGAGCTATGAGGGTATGGTAATGCCAAGCTGAAATGTGGTGCAGTATTAGTATTATAACTTCATTTTATAGGCTGATGTGGTGTAGTAATTTCTCTGTTAGGGATTCACCAGCATGTTTTGCATATCTGTTTCCTTATTATATATTTTATTTATTTATTGTTTGTTTGTTTATTTTGGCTCATGGTATA
This sequence comes from Myripristis jacobus, assembly GCA_900302555.1. NCBI lineage: Eukaryota > Metazoa > Chordata > Actinopteri > Holocentriformes > Holocentridae > Myripristis > Myripristis jacobus. Next base: position 8,406 of record OMLB01050089.1, read on the forward strand.
TAATGCTTTCTCTATCATTGTGGTGGTCTAATTGTAGTCTACTAAGTTTAAAATGACGTCAGTAGAATTATTGTTGCATATGTGTTCATGCAATGTGATTTTGGCTGGTGTGCACACAGGAAACAATGATGGACAATGCACTTCGTACTATATCGTACATTGCTGATATCGGGAACATCGTGGTTCTGATGGCACGACGCCGGATGCCACGCACCGCCTCCCAGGACTGCATCGAAACCACACCAGGGGCCCCTGAGGCGAAGAAGCAGTACAAGATGATCTGCCATGTCTTTGAGTCTGAGGACGTAAGTGCTTCTTGATTTGTGGTTTGTGGATTTGCAAGTTTATGGCCCGCCTTGTGTCGCTTGATCCTGTGTTTATGACAGAAGTAATGTATTTCTGGGTCCACCTGGCTGGGAGCAGGTGAGAGGCTATACGGATGAAAGGTTTCCGAAGTTCCTCTGGCGCAATGATGGTGACTCATTTGGAAGATGAATCACTCTGAACGCAAAACACGTGTGCAAATGATAATGTTTGGAAGCGAGACAGCAGCAGAGAGGTGACACCTGTCATTACCTTATCAGTGTTAGCTGACTGTCAGATGTTATCTCAGCTTGCCAATTATTGTTAATATTAGTGTTTCACTTCTGCCGGCCTGCAGGGCATCATTTCACTTGTTTATTCTGAATTAAGCTTCCGACTTCGCCTGAAAGTGCCAGGTCATGTAAAATGATACCAATGTATGAACAGGGAAATAATGAAAGTATTTCAAAGATGGTCCTTGAACTTGAACAGTCTAAAAGTATGATGTAGGTGGGCGAATGCAGCTCACTGTGGCAAAATATGTAAATTAGCTTAGTATACATATATATATATATTTATTTCACACAGAGCTGCTTTTCTTGTTGAACCAGTTTCGGCACGACTTGGCTGCATGAAAAGTGTTAGATGGAATTGCCAGCAATTTAGGGTCTGTGCCAGGCACTGTGAGTCTCTCCCACTCTCCTCTTTGCGGTCTAATTATGCAGCAAGGTTTTACAGCCCAACCGGTGTTACAGTAGAGCCATTCACACACTCGTATGTAAACCTGGAAGCATTTCAGTTCTGTTTCTGATATTTTAGTGACAGTGGACAGTGGTTGTATGAAGTGTTACCTGCTAATTTTTTCCCATTTTACTGTCTCACCGAATGAATTCACCATACATAAAATCTGAAGGATTGGGAAATTCATATTTGCAAATTCTGTCCTCTATCAAACCTAAATTCAATAAATGTATGTGAGAACATAAACAGAGATGATCAATTGGGAGATATCCCATGTACAAGAATATGCGAGCCAACCTCCAGGGGGCGACAGTTACTAGTTAACATATGGATTCAAATACAGGGATCATTTCATAGCATTTAGCCCCGTTGACTGCCATGTATTCTACTCTGTTTATCAAGTGCTCATCACTGCCTCTGATGGCCAGAAGGCTGACTAGCACTCTTCTTTGGTATAAAATTCAAATAAGAAATAAAATGGGAAATATATAGCTTGCAAAAATTATGTATTTAATTCCAGTTCCTGGGATTTGAAATATGAATAGGATATCATCCCTCCATCATCACAGTCACCACCAAGTTGAATGGACAACTACATATTTGTCACAATGCCAGCAACCAGCCTTTCTGCTTTCTCATTTTTGTAAATCACACTGCTTCCTGCTCCTCAGTGGCGCAGTGATAACAGCAGACAGAAGCATTACCACCACTGTTGTCTGCAATGAGAAACTGTTTCTGCAATTACTGGTAATTGTTCCAAAAAACAAGTTTCTGCAAATTTCAAATTTCTGTGTCTGTGTTAAAATAGACCCAATCAGTAATTCACAACACATCACTTGGTTGTATTATTCCTTGTTCTGTTTTCCTGGAGGAGTGTCAGCTGCCTGTAACTAAAATGAAGGCAAATTGCATTTGACAGTGCAGAGTTTATATTGGTTTATATTGTTCACACTGTCCTTTATTCCTGGCAAAAGTAAGCCAGTGAAACTTTTGCTTGATGCCACAGAATCCTTTTCTCCTACAATGTTATTATTTACACACAACTTTATTTCTCACTTGTGCAGATCTAACCCTTGACACAAGATCACAGACATATGTTCTGATGTGTGACCTTGTTTTCTGTCTCTAGGCCCAGCTTATAGCTCAGTCCATCGGCCAGGCGTTCAGCGTAGCTTACCAGGAGTTTCTGAGAGCCAATGGCATCAACCCTGAGGACCTGAGCCAGAAAGAGTACAGTGACATCATCAACACCCAGGAGATGTACAATGATGACCTCATTCATTTCTCCAACTCGGAAAACTGCAAAGAGGTTGGTTGACATCTAGTGTGTTTTAATGTGTAACTTTACCTTAGATACATTAGACATATTATCATGGGGAGCTTCTCGAGATGTATGTTTCTTTTCCATATTGTATTTCATTTTCTTACTCATATAACTCTTAGGAGGTGGCAATATTATTTGACCAGGCACAATAGACAAGGCAAAACAGAAATTATTGAGGGATCATAATGTGTGAGGGCTTCATGGATTCTGCCAGTATACACACATGAATGCTATACAACTTTGAGAGAGCGTTGTGTGCAGAGGTGTGTGTTTGTGTGAAAAGGAGAGACGGAGATGGTAAAGTAGTTGTTAACTAATTAGATCATCAGGCAGATGGTGCAGTATAATCTACTCAAACATACTGTAACCACTTTTGTTTTTCCTTTAGCGTTAGCATTTCATCAGCTTTGTGCCCTGAAAGCATGACTAGGGCCTTTTGGAGAATCATGAAACCATGAAACACATTCTGCTGTATGAACAGAGACAGTGCATGTGCACTAGATACACATGACTGCTATGTTGGAGGCATGCGACTAATTTATAACAAGACAGATTATCATCCATTTTGCCCATCTGGACCCATCTGGGCAAAATCTGGGCCCATCTGGGCAAAATGGATGCAGGCGGAACAGTGGTTCATCAATAAAGCAGCAGATCAGTCTTGTTATGGCAGGCCGGCTACTGTACATGACAAGATCGTCAAACTGAGCAGTAAAACTGTCCTGCCACCCGCCCGCAGCTGCAGCTGGAGAAGAGCAAAGGTGAGATCCTGGGTGTTGTGATAGTGGAGTCCGGCTGGGGCTCCATCCTGCCCACAGTCATCTTAGCCAACATGATGAATGGTGGACCTGCAGCGCGCTCTGGCAAGCTCAGCATTGGAGATCAGATCATGTCCATCAACAACACCAGCCTAGTGGGGCTGCCGCTCGCCACCTGTCAGGGAATCATCAAGGTACGAGTGAACTGAAACTGAAACTGAGGGTCTGAAAGAAGCAGTTTAAGCCATAACACAGCCTAAATCAGTGCTGTTCAAGGTGGGGTCCCGGGACTTCTAGGGAGGAGGAATAGATTCATTTCACTATATTTTACTTTATAAGATATATATGTATTTGGGAAATACTGTGCATACAACCGGACACCAGAGACTTTAAGTATACTGCATTTAAATAGGACTTTTGATAGTGTTTTGTTGTTGTAAGTACGTAAAATTATACGCACAGTTTTTTCCATTGGATTACAGATGGCTGTTGTCTTTAGATTATGAGTTTACCATGAAGGCTTGTGAGTAAAACTTCCCTTAAGGCAAAATCACCTCAGATGGAGGTGCATGGCTTTATGAAAGTCAACTAAGGGATCCAGAAGATGAAAATGAGAAAACCACCGGCTTAAATTTTTCATCATCGCTCTTTAAAATGAAATCCTACCGTTTATTCTTCATCCAGTGTGAAAAACATGCGGAGAGGAGAGAACTTTCTGACTACTTACACCTGTGTGTGTGTGTGTGTGTGTGTCTTGTGTTAAAGGGCTTGAAGAACCAGGTCCAGGTCAAACTGAACATTGTCAGCTGCCCTCCTGTCACCACCGTCCTCATCAAGAGACCAGATCTTAAATATCAGCTGGGCTTTAGTGTCCAGAATGGCATTGTAAGTTTTTAGTTTGACAAATTTCTCTCTGTCAGCCTTGAGCGAGTAAGTCGATTACATTGTCCTCGAATATCATGACATCTCAGTTTTCAGCATGTTGTCCAAAGTATCCTGTCATGTCTCAGTTTTCCTAGAGAAGAAACGCATCTGCTTATATTTGGTATGTTAATGCTACTGTAAATATGTTTTACGTCTCAGTTTCAGCCCTAGATATATCTGTTCATTGCTTGATTTTCACTCTCTCCGCACTACACAAACATTGTGTCGGTTGTAGTACTGTGATAAATTACTCTTTTTGACTCAGGCAATATTTATACACCCAGAACAGGCCCTCCTACGGAATCCCATTATCTTTAGCAAGGGTTTAATGTGCCACCACTTTATCATTGTCTTTTTATTGTAAGCGTTATTGTTGCTACATGTCCTCCAGCTTTACAAGCTCAGTTTCCCTCTCGCAGTTTCAAATACCACCACCATTTTGGAGAGGACACCCTTCAAAAGGCCTTCATTTAGCATATTATTTTGTCCTCGAGAGACATGCAATCTACACGATGACTTTGCTGTTCGTGTGTGTGTGTGTGTGTCTGTGTTACCCCACAGATATGCAGCCTGATGCGGGGAGGCATTGCAGAGCGAGGTGGCGTCCGTGTCGGCCACAGGATCATAGAGATCAACGGGCAGAGCGTGGTGGCCACAGCACATGAGAAGATTGTCCAGGCTCTCTCGAACTCTGTCGGCGAGGTTAGATATGCATACACACAAACATTTGTCCACATACTTGCCTTGCTGGACAAAAGCCAGTTTCCCAAGAGTTACTTTTCAAGGAACTAAAAGGTTCCTTCAGCCCCTTGCTGTCTGCATTTCCACCACTGTCTAAAGACCTGCATCAGATTAGGCAAATTACTCCACTGACATATGAAACACCTAACCTATTTTAGCCCCCTTGTTGACAGATTAATGCCACTTTTACAGTGTTTTTCTCTGGCGGAGAGCCCTGCTTTTCCCACCTATTGGAAAAAAGCAGAGTGTGTGTGTGCCTGAGAGAGATGCAGAGGAGGAAACTAAGAACGTCCGTCTCCACACTAAATCATCTGTTGAGTGTTTGATGGTCATTTATTTGTGCTTTAGAATGTAACGACCATGAAATAATCAGAAAGTAAGGTTTTTTTTTCTCTGATTGACTGGCTTTCTTATTCACAGCACCGGGAAGTCGGGAAGCTGACAGCAAAGCCTTACTTTAGTTTTATTGTTAAACAAAAAGAGAAATGTCCTCCCCTCTTACTAAACTGGTCATAAACTGAATACTTCCTTCTTTCATACACAAGTTGAAGCAGCCACACTGTGTTTGACCAATCAGAAATATTGTGCTGCATCCCACCCCCCCAAACCTCCTGGGTGACTTGAAAGTTCCCACCCCTGAGTAGGTAAGAAAATGTCCCTGGAACGACATTTTGACCCCGGTCCCTGCGGTTAAAACGCCGACAGTTCCTCAAAAGGTTTCTAGCCCCTGGGGAAAGTTTATGCTGTCAAAATGATGCTGCAGACACAAACACACACTCCTGAAAGCAACCTACTGGCCAGCCTTGAAGATTTTTCTGAGAGACACTTTATGTTTTTTTGGGGGGCTTTCACTGAATGTTCTCCTGCAGCGTCATTTCTCCCAGTTACCTCCCATATTCTGATCAGATTTCAAAGTAAGTCTGATCAGAATAACGTAAATAAATAAATGAAGTTTGAAAAAAAAAAAGAAATACTCCTGCAAGTGCTGAAACAATTAATCAGTTAATTGACTGACAGAATTTTAATTGACTCTAATTTTGACAATTAACAATAAAAAAAAAAGTAAAACTATTTGCTGATTAGAGCTTCACAGAGCTTTTCTCTGTTTAATATTACTGTAAAATCAAAAGTTTGGGTTTGGGTTGTATATGGTAACTTAAAATGGGCATTTATCATTATTTTTGACATTTTATATATTTTTTTAAATTGATAGATTAATCAACGGCAAAAATAATATTAGCTCTACCTCCAAACTTCAGTTGTCAGGAGAGGGATAAATTCAAATCTCTCACTGACAGTTTTCAAGTTAGTCAGCTGATTTCTAAGTGGAGCACTTGGGTCGAAATGACAGCGTAAGAGAGCGATGGCAGTACATCTGAAGTGGCCCAGTATCACACATATGCTAGGAAAAGGAAGTTCTGAAGTATATTTTAATTTTTAATAAACTTGCATGGGTGAGGACGCCAAGGTAGTCTGGCTTTCAACACGCCCCTCTCCCTTTTTCCTCCAACAGATCCACATGAAGACGATGCCAGCGGCCATGTTCAGACTCCTAACAGGGCAGGAGACCCCTATGTACATATAAATGATGGACAAGGACCATTCTGATTGGCTATCAGAGTCTTGAGAGGGCAAACCAAGCTGACCAATGGCTGGGGGAGGATGGCTTCTCCCCGTCAAGACAGTCATTTACCTTTTTGTTTCCAGCTGAAATGTTTATCATCCCCCCCCCTTTCCCTGTGCTTAACATGCAACGGCCATTCCATTGACACTTGAGATGCTTCGCCCATCTGACCAGCTGAAGATTCGGTGTGTGTGGATATTGTTTATGTTATTTATTTGTCTCGTCTGTGCTTTTGTGTGTCAGTTCAGTGAGACAGTGTGGAACGATCGAGTGACTGCATCACAATTTATTTTTTATATTCATATAATGTAATATGGTACTTCTACTGTACTTCTTGTATACAGTTTCATTTTTTTCTGTTATTTATTTCTCATGTAAATACATATTTTGCTAATATTGCAACTGAAGGAAATGGGAGAGGGCCACGGTTGCGTTGTATATATTTACTGAATCTTCCTGTTGATTTAATAGCAGACAGTGATGACGGCAATGACACAATTTACCGCTGGTTATCCTAGGAGTTGCCTGTGAAAAGGAAGGTTTTGAGGGATGATTTTAGTGTTTCAAATGTTTGGGTTAGGTATGCTAAGTTGATGATGTAATGTAATGTATCTGTGAATCAAACCGATGCTTGCAGCAGGGGTTTTAAGGGAGAAAATGCCATATCCTACTGATTTCCTTTGTTTTAGGGCAATACAAAAGTTCAACCTCTGAATGGCAAGTCTTTTCTAAATCCCATGTACAAACATGCAAGACACTCACACACTCACACCTGCGGAACAAGCAGCTCAACGGAACATGCATTGATTATGCTTTTGAAATCAAAGTTGTGTATGAAAAATGAAGTTGCATTTTCTTTTGTGTGCTATTCTACTGTATGTTCATCTTAAGTGTTTCCTGATTGAAACTCATGCATACTACGAGTGGATTGTGAATGTTGTGTTTGTGTGAGCTGTTCCATTGCCATAAGCAGTATTAGAATGTCTGTACATAAAAGGAAACTTGTCTAGTATTGTGCTCATGTTAAAAAAAAAAAAAAAAAGAGGAAAAAAAAAAAATCACACGGTTTAATCACTGCAAACATGTTCCCTCCTGTATGTCAGCTTTCAGCCTTGAGAGAGAAAGAGAGAACTGTGAATCACACACTGTGATAGAAAAAGCCTTACCGCTGAGTAACGGTTTTACAATGCATTGTACTAAAAAAATCTAACCATATGAACATTATCTGTGTGCATGCCTCTTAAAATAGTATCAAGTCATTGTGGCAAGATAATAAAATCTAAGTTAAACCCTGGTGTTTTCATTTGAATGGTTCAACCTGCTGACTGAATCCTCATATTGCAGTTTTAAAGTGCAGCCCGAACACTGACTGAAGGCTTTCTGTACAAAAAAAGTGTGTATGATAGAAATTGTGTGTGTCATGTCCTTCCATTATGAGCCTCTGGTTCCCTCTAATGACTGAAGCTAGATAATACAAGTTATGTCAAAAAAGTTTAGAGGTGCCTTATATTTCGTACCACTTTATTTTAGTAGCTCTGTTTCAGAATTTCAGTGATTTTTTTTTTGTAAATCTACAAGCAGCATTGGACATTTTCAAGTGTTTAAAAAAATTAAACATTACAATGACATTACAAACTCTATAAAATTATACAATTAAATCAATTAAGACTTGGTGACAGAAATAAGTTGAATATGATGACAATTTGTGCCTTGGAACTACATAAAATGTTGAAAAATCTGGGCGATATAATAAAACAAATAATATTGGGACACCGACATAATGAGTTACAGCAGACCTGATGCTCTAACACTTGACAGACATACTGTGATTGGCTGTGTCCGATGCCTCCTGCATCTCTCATCTATAGGCAATATGGCAGGAGTTTGTGTAAATGGCCCATAGAAATTGAATGAGCCCCATTTAAATCCTATTTAATTTCTATGAACTGGCCACTGTCACTGGTGTTATTAGTCTGGCTCTTTCAGTTGGGGCTGTTATCTTTCCTGAGGTCAATGTCCAGTTTGTGAATGTCTGCCTGTCATGCTGTTTTGTTTCCCTGCAGCTGGTCGGATCAAGGGTTCTGGTCATTCTGGTCACACTTTAACATGACCTTTACCCCCTGGCCCTGACGTGTGGTCTCAAAGGCCTGGACTGCCTGCTCCAGAGGGAAACGATGGGTCACGAGGGGCTTCACGTTCACTTTGCCTGATGCCAACATGGCTATGGCCATTGGCCAGCTGCAACACAGAGAGGCAAACATTTCAATGCTGGGTCCTGTCTATCTCATAGCAGGCACTTACGCAAAGACAGAGATAACGACAAACATATGAAGGAAGATGGCATCCCTCAAACCTGGCAACATGGATGTTTACTCACGTATTGCAGTAGCGGAACACCCCTCTGATGTCCACCTCTCTAACGGCAGCGTTGAGCAGAGGAACAGTGGCCATCTCAGAGCCTAGACCAACCAGCACAACCACGCCTCCAGGACGTGTCGCCTGATACAGAACGACAAATAAATCACTTTGTTAATTAAAATGAATGAGCTTGACAGAAAGGCAGCTGTAATGCAAAATGCAAAATGCAATGCAAAATTTCAACAGCCTCGACTGTAGGCATTCACACACATAGATGGCAGTTTGGATGCTGCTCTCCACTCCGGTGCATTCAATAGTTATGTGAGGCTGAGCTCCCAGCATGCCCTCCACATTCTTGGCCAGGTCCTGGGGTCCGTTGCCTCTCTTTACTAACAGCGGGAAGTCAGCACCCAAGTCCTTTGCCATCGCCAAGCGCTCTGGGAACAGATCTGCAGACAGCAATGGTGGTTTACAACAGTACAAAGAAAAAGACTGCAAAAAATACACTATCCAAATCAGTTTATCATGCTGATGGTCATTTCAAAGGTTTAACAGTGTTACATCTTACCAGTAATGACCACCTTTGAGGCTCCCATTGCCTTGGCAACAAGCAGACACACCAACCCAATAGGTCCTGTGGCAACAGAGGAAATAACTTGCTAAACTCGGTGCTAAGATTGTGCAAGACATATCCAACCACCTACAACCCCAGAAAGCAAAGTAATTATGTGCATGCATGATTATGAAGACGTTTAATCTTGAGCTTGGGGATGTACTTTGCAGTAATGAAAGTTTAAAGTTCAGACAAGGCAGGGAGTGTCGCTGGCATGGAGATCTGCATAATCAACACTGGTCCTATACTATATAACTTTTCACTTATTTAAGTTCAACTATTGCACTAGGCATTGCTTCAGTAACATGTGTTAATTGTTCATAAGCTTGTTTTCATTGGCACAGAGAACATGTTAAATATTAAGTCTGTTAAAAAGTGTCTTTAGGTTCACTGCTTTTCCTCACTACAGTTTTGCTGAGTTAGTATGATTCTCAGTTTTGCGACCAAGCCTACTGTGCCCTGATTGAGATTCCCCACTTGCATGGGCATGCCACAGAAATGTAATCATCCTTATTGCATTCATTGGCTGCATGCCCTGAAATGTGCTTTTGGAAAGGTTTATTTGAAAGGCTGTGGTTGAGTACATCACTGTGTGGCATTGTTCAGTAACAGAACGAGAACAAGAAGAGCAGCTTATTACCTGCACCACAGATGAGCATAGTGCTGCCAAGGGCCACGCCGGCCCTGCGACAGGCATGGATCCCCACAGACAGAGGTTCGATCAGAGCGCCTTCCTCAAATGTCACATTATCTGGCAACCTGGACGGTGGAGAAACCATACGAGGAGAGAGCGGCAAGAGGAGAAAGAGAGAAGAGGGTGTATGGGAAGGAAAGCAGGAGAGGGCTCATCAGTTGTTATGTAACCTCCTGTGAACAACAACAGAGTCAGGTTATGTTGAAACGAGAGCAACAGTTATGCACTTGTAGCAGAAGTTGGCACTGTGCTTGTAGTATCTGCACAGGTTTCCATCATCAGGGGGCGTGGCGCAGAAGAAGATGGTGGGCGACAAGTTGTAGCGTCCCGATTTGAAGAACTCATCCATCTCACGGGGCACGCCTGGCTCAACGGCAACTCTGTCACCTGGAAAATGCACGCTCAAGTTTACAGCACCGAGCAAATTCATCCAGTCACCTTCTCAGTCATATACAACATGAAAACCCTTGGGGGTCAATAAAGTATTTCTGATTCTGAACAGATTTTTCATACAAAAATAATGTGTGACATACTCAAAATTATGCACTTGGTATACCAGCGGGTGGAATAGTCCCATCCAAATCCAATGCAAATTGCTTTACAGCATACATTCAAACATTACTGTGCACTACACATCACGGTAGGTATGCTTCAAAAAGAATAATGGGAATAAGTAATAACACATATTTACATATTGATTGTGGCTATTTAAAACATGGCTTGAGGGCTTGCCAACATCCCTTGAACAGAGGATTGTGTGGAGCTGCAGACAGTGAGAGACACACCCTTGGGTTCCTAACTCTTACCGGCTTTGAGGTGCTCCACTGCGGATCCAACCTTCACCACGCGTCCGGACGCCTCGTGTCCCAGCACCATGGGTTTGGTGACCACATAGTCCCCGATGCGGCCGTGCTGCCAGTAGTGCACGTCCGACCCACAGATCCCCACAGAGTGCATCTGCAGCAGAACCTCTGTTTGCAAAGCACGACATGGACACAATGAGCATGGTGCAGTACATTAAGAAAACACTGCAAGACTTTTTTTTTTCCTGCACTAGTTGAACCACTGATTGCCTCATACCGTTTGGACCCGGCTCCGGGACGGGGCGCTGCTCCTGTGAGAATCAGGCAGTGCAAAAATGCAAAAGTGTCAGTGAAGCAACACGTGCAACTGCAACTAAATGCAATAGGAAATTGTGTGGTCGGATCCCATACCAGCCTGAGGTCCCCTTGAGAGTGCAAGACCGCCGACAGATTATCCGTCTCCATGCTGCATGCAGGGCAGTGCCGCTGGTCCAGAAGCTGAAGGTGGGAGCTCAGCTCTGAAGTTCTTGGTGTCTGTTTTGTATCAGTCTTCCGTGTGTGTGTGTGTGTCAGCGGGAAAGGCTCAAAGTGCACCTTCCTATCCTGATGGTGTGGGCAGGTGCCAAAACAAAGACTGTGATTGGTTCAACACACGCCCAGGCATAGCCCATTACAGAAGGGGTGGCGCTTGGTGTGAAATAAATAAAAACATAAATACAAATAACTCACAAACAGATTAGTCACCCCGGGTTCAATTCCTTTACAGATTACCACACGTTTACAGTAACATTTAGTTAACATGTAGTGTTGCTGATGTGTCTAGGTCCACTAGAAACCGCGATGCCGTCTGAATAGGAACCCTTTAAAGCCTCGGCCACAGGGTCACATGTGCCATTTGGTTGGCCAATTGAAAGCAGACGCTGCCTATACCGGAAGTGTGTCTATTAGACATGATTGAAACCAACACAAAAACAGTGCCTACTGGAAATAGTCGATAAAATTAAGATGTATGATAAATTGAAAAACGACATAGAGTGTGTTAGTAAGGTGCTGGGCCACCACGAGGGGGTTGGTGGGTCTCTGTAACTCCACTGGAGGGATGGAGCTCCAGAAAACAGGATGGTGGTGATGCAGAGTGCTGTCTAACACGTCACTCCCGTTTCTACAGTCTGTGGTCAGTGTTTAGTTGGCCCACAACCAGTGTTGTAATGTAACGAAGTACAAATACTTCGTTACTGTACTTAAGTAGAATTTTGACATATCTGTACTTTACTTCGTTATTTATATTTCAGACAACTTTTACTTTTACTCCACTACATTTCCGAAATAAAATGTGTACTTTTACTCCGATACATTTCTCTTAACCATCTTCGTTACTCGTTACTACAAAATAAAAGTTGAGTTGGTGACGTAATTCCTGTTTGTTATCATTTCAACCGCGGCCGCCAGGTGCGAAGAAGAAGCTCCGCCACCGGACACAGAGAGTTACCCGGCTGCTCATATATGAATCCCCGCAGGCTTTTTTTTCCGGCAGCATCTTCGTGATTTTTTGTGCATTCGTCGAAAGTCAGCGTGACATATTTTAGGCCATTTTCGTCGTGGCGAATGCTGCAGGAGTCGGGCTTTAATTTGCGGTTGCCCTCGTTCGCCCTGCGTCCCATATGAAGCTGCACGTCAAACCAGACTTTACAGACAAGCCCCCAAGGTGTGTTTGAACATCGTGCCTGAAAGTGCTTCATCTTCTGGCAGTCTGCCTCGGTTATGGCGTGGTGGTGGGAAGATTTGTCATGTCCTTCTCGGCGGAGCTTCTTTATCACACCGGCGAAAACATTGTTGCTGGTGGTGAATTCAGCATCCTTTAACAGACACCAAGCACCTCCTCCAACCACTCATCCAGGCTCAGGCCACCCAGCAAATCAAAATTCACTACAAAGTCTGACATTTTGTTTACAAAAGTCTTGAAACAAATGGAACCTAACGAGGAAGTTGAGCGCAGAGTAGC
>OMLB01050091.1:0-14513 GCA_900302555.1 Myripristis jacobus
TGAAACTCTGTTAGACCAGTTTTAGGTCTTTTATTTGGCTTTGTCATTGAATCCTGTGTGCACCAGGATATTTATGCTGTGTCAACAAGACAGTTAGCCAAGTCCAAGTTCATACACAAAGGTTAAAGTTTATTTAAGTCATCTCAGTATTGACCTTCCCACATGTCAAATATGTGTCATTAATCGTCTGGAAAGCCATAATTATTTAAGAAATTCAGTAGAAACATTTCCAAATGAAGGACTGCCTTCTTCTCACTTGAGCTATATTTACTTGTCATGGTAAGAGTTTGTTTTCCCCACCTCTCAATTCTTAGGAAACAGATGTAGTATATGTACAGTATTTAACATCATAGTGTTGCACTCTTAATAAAAGGCTGTGTGTGTGGGTGTGGGTGTGGGTGTGGGTCTGTCTGTCTGTCTGTCCGAAGCTCATCTTGGAAACTATCAGTCTAAAAAAATTTTGTGCACATTCATGTCTGTACCATGAAGAAGCTTTTGTGGTTGGTGTGAATCACAACCTTTGCAAAAGTTCTCTGCTGGATACTTCCACTCTCGCACCATTTATTGTCAACCTCTCTTGACCATTTGAAGTCATTTATAATTTTAATATTTTATTTAATATTTTACTATCTTTTTGAAACCAGTTTCTGTCAAAAGCCTTATGACTGGTGTCAAAAGCCACAAATGGCTGAGGAGTTACTGTACTGTATTACATTTGAATCATACAGTAATCTAATTTGTATTTGGAAAAGCATTTGCATATACAATTAGCTGAATTAATATTTTGATTTTCATTGGCTCCTGGGCTATTGCTGATAATAAGGCAGCAGCAAAGTGACTCCATCACAACATTTGAAGCCACAGTAATACATAAATAATTTCAAAATACTAAATTGCAGATTATGTCTAGCGTAATGATGCTGCCATTGAGTTTTATAATAAAGTTATCTTAAAAGTCTCTCCTGAGTTATGGTCAGCACATAAGGTGGCCAGGTAGCCAGTAGATTAGAAAAGGGGAGATATGCCCGCCGGATATCTGCACTTTACTGAGTGAACTCTTCTAGTTAGCATTGTTATCAAATGAAAAAGTGCCTTCCAATTACAAAACCATTTACCTAGCAAGATGAGAGTTAGTTGTTGTCACTTATCAGTTAAGAATTAGAGTTTATACTTAAATATACTAACAATTACAAGCTATAAACAAATGTCTAGCATCTTTTAAGAAAAGATAATCTGTGAAGAAGCCAAAGAGAAATGAGCAGAACCTAGTTCTACTTAACCCCTTCTTGGTGTCAATACAAATATCCTGGCCTGCAGGCAGGACTCTTAGCATTCCAGTGTGTTTTACAGAGGCGTTTTTTCAGAGAAAAAGAGTTGGCTCCCAGACACAGATAGTCTTTTCACTTCAAAGGCTAAACCCTGTAGCTTTACTATATGTATACCCTAAATACTTAGTTTAGCAAATAAACAGTAATTTTGTAAAGAATTAAGAAGTATATTTACGTATTTATCAATGACAGATGGGTAGTCAGCCATTTACTGATGAGCTTTTTCAGTGATGTAAATAAATATGCAGTCTGCATCTTTGATGCATTAAAATCTGAACGAATGCAGTAAACTCACTACGCACGTGTCCAGGGGATGCACCCTATTTTGTCCCTGATTCTACATTGTGAACAAGAAGTCCATGTTGAAATCATAGAAATAAACAAAAGAAACTGTACTGTTGACTTTTGTCCATTTTTAGTTTATCCACTGTTATTCTTCTGTGATAAAAGCAAGTTGATGAGAAAAGAGCTGCTGCACTGAGATCTCTACTTATCAACTACACCCGTCTTCCCGCCCAAAGCCAGGTAAGCCCTGTCTATGAGCCTTGATTCGGCCTCAGGCCATGGTTAACCCTGTCTGGCCTATGGGTATTCACTGGGCCATCAGCACCTGGAAACTGACCCTGACACAATCTATGTGCAATCAACGACAACTGGCCTCACTCACAAGGTTGCCCACATTTGTAGTAAGTTGTTCTGACCAGTGAGGTGAAGGCACCCGCAGGGTGCAGTGTCCTTCACCAGAGGGAGCAGAGTTCAGCTGAAGAGTAGTGTCTGTTTTTGTTCATTTCTGCATGTGTGGGAGTATGCGTGTGGGGTAGAGTTTGAGGTTTCCTGAACACAAACGATAGCTATAAGAGATGGCAGACAGAACTAAGGTCATTACGCAAGTTAACAATTTTTAAGGCAGTGCAAAGGAAAACATTCACCACAGAAGAGAAGGGGAGAGAGACTGCTGAATTGTAATTAGTTTTATAGAGACTGCTCTAGCAAAATAATTCACAATTTTATAAGGAATAATAATTTTTACATTACAATTTTTGCTTTCACTTGAAAAGATATTTAAATGATGATGGTGTGATTTTTTTGTTGGGATCTGTACCAATCAAATATGTTTTCTTACATCTAGAAAATACAATTTGTAGGCCAGGACATCCCTGTAGAATGATAATACTTTATGCACTACAGTGTTTTGTCGCACATTTTACCTTTGTCAAAAAAGTGCCACTCCTGCAGTTTGGATTTTGTACTTGGCCATATTGTGATTTCAGTCATTTAGATTTATTCGAAATGTATTTATTTATTTTGATTAATTGGTGAGATGTAACACTAATTAAGGCATAATGCCACCCTTCTGAAGACCATTCTGTATTGCAACCCAGAGTTAAAAAAAAAAAAGATGTGGCAGATGAATGTAGGCAGCATCATTTTAAATAGGCTTGTTAAAAGATGACCTCTCAGCTGTGATCAGTCAGATTCGGCGATTTGAGGTCACAGGGGCCCAGAAGTCGTTCTAACCAATGAGGTGAGCACAGAGTGCAGTGTCCTAGCACCAGAGGGAGCAGAGTTCAGCTGGAGAATAGCTGTGTGTATTTGTGCATTTTTGATTGTGTGGGAGTATGCGTGTGGGGTAGAGTTCAAGGTGTTCTGAACACAGCAGATATATAAAATGGTAGACAGAACTAAGGTCATTGGGCGAGATTGTCAAAACAGTAAAAAGGAAAACCTTGACCACAGAAGAGACTGGGGGAGAGACTGAAAATGCTGAAAAAAAAAAAAAAAAATCAATCTGTATATTGGTTACCTTTGTACTTACCCCACCGTTTGATTGAGAACTGGAGTATGTGGAAACGGGGGCTGGGGAAGTGGAATGGTTAAGAAAAAAAAATAATGCAGTGTATTGTATATGCAGACTACAAGATATTGTGTTTATTCATCAGATGAAAACTTTCTACTACTGTCTTAGTCAAATTTCATGTTTATGATAAATATTTCACATTGACTGACTCAGTTAATTTTCTTACTATAACATTTGATTAACATCAACTAACTATATTTGCAGTATAAACTCACTTATCCTGTAGATTAGATCTTTGCCAAAGTCATTCAGATTTCTCTGTGGCATTTTCCTTCCTCATGCCAGGTTGCTCACATCACCACCACACCTGGTCTTTCTATATCTGTGAAGGACTTCATGTAGCAGTAAACACTGCCTCCGATTCACTAGCCAGCCACAAGAGGGAAAAAATGCATTAATATCAATATAAGCCATGTAAGGCATGATGCTTGATGCTGAAAACTTGTGTTTTTGGATGCCTGGCACATAGTTGGTTTTATGTTGTAAAGATACAGCATAAAACATAAAGGGCAATGGGAAGTGAATTTGGGAGTAAAATATTTGATTTTCAGTACCTTGCAATCTTCTAATGTGCCATCAGTAAACTGCAAACGGGATGTCAGTGTTTACCAATTTGCTGCTGTTTAGGGGGCAGATTTTATTTCACTGTTAAGTTTTGATTTTTCATTGATTTGTCTTTTCTGTGCGTGAAGTGATTAGTGTTTCATTTTAATTGTATGATGTCTCAGTTGTTTGCTCTTTTGCAAACCTACAGTGCATTATTACGATCAGGGAGCTGTATTTCTTTCACAATAGTGCGTCTTTTGCTATTTGTTTGCATTTTGCAAATTAGGATAGATCACACAAGAAGCACGTACCTGCTGTGTCTCCTTTCTAACTGCAGTGTGTTCTGCATGTATGCAAACTTGTACTGGATGTACTGTAGCCACTCCTAGCAGAGATGCTGCATGTCAGATGGCAAGCCACATTTCCTCTTCCCTCCCTCTCAACCAATCAGAATTGAATGCAAATGAGCTCCCTCACAGCACCTCCCCCCAGCTCTATGTCACCCTCCCTCTCTGTCTTCCTTTCTCTATCCGTCTGTCGCCTTGTTGGCTTGGACTGGGTCTCTGTGATTCAGGGTAGCAAAGCTGTCTGGGGTAGAGTGAGATATAGATAGATATAGGATAGACGGATTATAAACGAGAGGAGAGTGATTTGGCTGAGAATCCACAAAGGTGTAGGATGGAAAAGCATCCAGGGTTTGTGGTCAGAAACCCTCATGTGAGTCAGATGGCTTTTTTCAGTGTCCTCACCCTTTCCTATTTTTTTTTTTATCTCATATCTCTGCTCTTCACTCTCTCTCTGTCTGTGTGTCT
Source organism: Myripristis jacobus (assembly GCA_900302555.1). Classification (NCBI taxonomy): domain Eukaryota; kingdom Metazoa; phylum Chordata; class Actinopteri; order Holocentriformes; family Holocentridae; genus Myripristis; species Myripristis jacobus. The sequence continues at coordinate 4,545 of OMLB01050091.1, forward strand.
GTGTCCTTCCACTTTCTCATTTAGTCTCTCCTTCCTGCATGCCTCCCTGCCCCCATACCGTAGTGCTGGCTGCTGATGCTGTCTTGTGATGCTTGATTAGACATCGCAGGGCATGTGTGTGTGTGAGAGAGTCTGCGAGACAGTTTGAGAGAGAGAATGGGTGGGTGGGCACGCTGACTGCGGTTTACGCTAAACCACAGGATTTAGCCGTAAGAGTTTCTGGAATTATGATTATTTTGTGGTGTGATGTCTTAACTGTGAGGGTCGGAGAAAGGCATGATTATAAGGAATGGGCCTTAAATGCTTTGTTTCCTTGTTCATATTTTCCTTTGGCTGTAATACATCATCAGGATGTGCTACAGACATGTAGCACACCCTGAGTGCATTGCCTTCTTCCGGAGGATGGAGTGGTACTGTTTTGTGTGGCAATACAACATATTTTTTGAAACAGCATTTAGGCCATTATGGGACAGTAAAACCCTTCATTAAAACCTTTGGCAATCAGATTATTTAAGTCAGACTTTGGTATTAAGAAAAACTTTGGCAAACTGATATAGCTGCCTAACTCTTGTTTCTGCAGCTGTGAACTGAAAATGAGATCACATAATCACTACTTGCTATGTCACCACCTACAGGGCTAATAAAATACCCTAAAATACGCTATCTATGTATCTATCTCATATTTAGAACTGAATTGGGGTAAATTTCCACTCCTTTCCTGGAGGAAAGACCATGCTAAACACCATCCTGGTTAGTGCACTGAGCTGATGTATGGCTACTCAAGCATTAGCTTGCACTGCTTCTCTCTGCAGTTTTGGGTGTTAAACTTTGTGCTGGACAGTTTTGCCTATTGTTAAGTTCGGGCAAGACTACTTGATTTTCAAGATAAATTTGGCAGCGAATTGAGATTGGGCAGAGTCCTGGGTAGTCCAGGGCAGTTGAAGGTATTCACTCTGCAGAGTTGAAGCTGTAATATTTCATTTCATTTGGCCTAATCTTTACATAATTCTTTAGTATGTGCATGCCTACGTATCAGATCTTGACAGGAATATTCAACACCCAATAAAAATTGTGAGTTTGCAGAGGGAGGAGGATGGAAAACAACCTTTGGATTCACCTGCTGTCAGCTTACCACAGGGTATCTGACTGTGAACACTTAGCATGCTCTGTCATACTACTGATCACTGATGTTAACTAGCTAGCTAACATCAGCTATCAGGCCCTAGTGCATGCTAGTTACTAGTTGTGAAGCATAAATGTACATGCACACACACAAACACACAGAAATTGAATGGGTAGAACCGGTATAAGCCTTTGGTTCACAGCAAATTAGTACATTCAAATAAAAATACACATCCGTGCTCATGATACTGTCCTTTTTTTAATTTCCCTTCAGGGATGAATAAAGTTTTATCTATCTATCTATCTTTTTATGCATGGTCCCTCCATAGCACAGGCATTACAAGAGCTTCAGACTGCAGCTGAGTCCTTACAAACTGCTCTGCTGAATTAAAATTGTTTTTAAATGCTGAGAAAACAAAGCAGTTGCTTGATGATTTTCAGGTGCTATGGTAAATCCAATGAAAGGGTACTCTCAGTGAAGATGCTTTTATTTAACGTACATTGCAAATGTAGTTAGGAAGCTTAAAGTGAAGATTTTGAATGTGAAATTAACATTTTTATTGCATGTTTTAATGATACTAAAAATTTTTTGCCAACAAAACCTGTTTAATGGAAAAAGTGTGATATTTATGTATTATAACATAGATTAGAATTAATGTTAGGAAGTTAAACAGATCATAACTCTCTCTCATCTATTTTATATTGCTGTGAAAACATAAAAAAAAAAAATACTTTAAACAACTGTATTTATTCCCTTCCAAAAACAAAATTTTACAAGATTACATTTGAACACATCATGATAAACATAATAATGTATATTTGCCTAAAAACATTTTTTTCTCATTCGAGCTTGAAATGCACCATAAGGTAACTCAATGCAACCTTTAAGGGTACAGCCAGTTATTACTGTGGCAAACACAGGTTCTCGTCGCTGTAGGTCCCAAAGTTTACACATTTTCTGTGTTCTAGACAAGCCTGCCTCTTCTCGCTCTTTGCATGTTTTGTCTCTCCCTTCCTCCATCTTGCTACCATTGTTTGCAACTGACGCTGTCAAATCACTGGTTTGTGTCACAGTCATTGTCTTCCATGTGTTTCACAGTCTGTTGTAGAGTTGTATACAGCAAACTTGTAATCTTCCAACTCGGCGATCGTAAGATGGAAGATGTTACCACGTCTCGAGACGGTGGACACTTAGAACCGTTGTCGATTAGGCAGAGATACAATAATCAATGTGCTACTTGGCACAGGTGTTGCTCACTTGGAAGAAGCAAACTGTTTTTGACCATATGTCAAATACTTTTTTTTTTTTTTTTTTTTTTTTAAGGAGTTCAGCTGGAAGTGGATGTAGTACACATGGTGGATTTAGAAGACAACAGTACTTCAGTCACCAGTGTCAAGAGAGGCTGTAGTGAAATAAGTAAAAGAATGTGTCGCACTAGGTGTACAATAACCAGTTTTCAAACAGGTTTAAACATGCATATTAAACATCTTCTGTTCAGCAATGGACAGAAGTAAGGGGTTCAACCTGTCAGTTGAATTACAAAGGATAAATGGTATTGTTATCACTATGCTCCTGCAAACTGGGCAAGCTGCCAGTGACGCAAGTTCAGATGACATGATTTCAATCTTGTTCGTCAGGCTGTCATAAAGTGCACACCATTCCTCTCTGAGTTATTTAAACCATTCAGGAGTCTCTTCTGTGTATTAAGAGTACTACTCATTCAGTAAGTTTACTTGATCATTTGTCTGACAATACACAAAACCTTTTCGGCCATCCAGCCTTCGTCAGTGTGTACAAATGCAGGGGTACAATCCCTATTTAAGTAGGCCAGGGAGGTTAACAGGTGAAAGCACCAATCATTGTGACTTAATGGAGAATGCAATCACATAGAATCTCAACATCAATCAACGCTATACATTGAAACCCAGTTTATGGCATTGATTGACTGACTGCAAAAGTTCTCAGACACAAGCGGTCCTGGGAGCAAATCATCCCTACTATTCAGCAGCTGCAATGGCTCCCAGTTAAATACCACATTCATTTCAAAGTCTTGCTCCTGTTTATAAATCACTCCATGACTCAAAATTTCTTCATTCATGCCAGTAGGATATAGAGTTCTCAGATGATGAATCCAATAACATTTGCATCGTATGGGCTATTTTTTTTTATTTGATTTGATTTTTTTTTTAAGATTATCACCTCTGTGACCACACGTCTTCAATCCTAATATTTTTCAGTTTTATGTCCATGTTCACAGAAATGTTGGGGTGCAAGTGATATTATTTCTGCCCATGTAATGCCACGCCTGTGCTCATTGATCCAAATTTTTACCTTTTGAGATTTTTGAACAATAAAATACTTATTTAATTGACAGAATAGTAAATAAATTACACTGGTAGTGTTACAGGTAATTAGGAACCTGTTTTTGTACTTTTCTTCTGTGTGTATCCTTGAATTTGTCAGTTTTCACCATATTGCTACGAGGTTCATGATCTACAAGGGAAATTTCCCATGACAAATGCCTTGGGTCTACCTGCTTGTGAATCCGCCTTCACAAAATGATCCCTCCGACTTCTTGACTTCTTTTGTATGTAAACAAAGGAGGCTGCTGTAAACTGTTAACTGTCCAGTCAGATGACAGAATATACTAGTGTTTTGTGACTTGAGATTTAATGATTGAAATGAACAAATTGTAGGTTAAAACAAAATTTACAGAGTTAAGGTCTTTCTGTTTTGTTTTTCAGGATGGATAGGTGTTTTGTTAACAGTCTCTATTGTTAAGTGAAGGCATGATTCTGCATAGCCCTTTACACTGAACCAGTCAAGCATGTTTTTACTTTGCAAGGTGAATTAATCTTCTGTACTACAGATGCGTGTGTGAGCCTTTTACTCACAGGTAAACTTCTTTTCAGGGAGATTGGATGGTTGCTCTCGAATCTCAGTAGATTGTTTGTAAGTGGGACTGTTGTGGTTATTTTGTCTTCATCTCCTCCAGATTCTTAGCTCTACTCTGTCGAGAAAGAGATTGATTTGATCTGTCAATTTAAATAGGAAAGGAAACTTGAAAGTTCCTCGTCATTGCCTAACCAAATCATAAAATTGTTGTCAGTAAATCTGGAAAAATGTTGGATATATTGACTGTAAATTGTTTTGTTGTAAATTGTCTTTGTGGCTGAGCCATACTGCTGTTGATAATGATTATTGTCAAATGGAAGGATGTTTTTTATTCAGGATATATAATGTTTATACATACAGCAGTATATCACATGGCATGGGTTTAAAGTCATTAAGATATTTCCTAAACAAATGTTTGGAACAGACACAGTTCATCTTGAATAAAAATTATCTTCCTATTTGAGAATTATTTCTATCAACAACAATATGGTTCAGCTATGGATTTTCCTGCATGCTCGTACGCATGCTTTTTCATGGCCAAGTTTGAGGAACATTGCAGCTGGGCTGGCTGAGAGTTAAGTAGAGAGGGAACATAGTGGCAGTAAATCGCACACACTGGGCTATGTCACATCACAGAACAGGTATTCTGTAATTAAATCCTATACTGACAAATACCAGACTCCAACTTGTTCTGTGGGAATGTTTGATATATTCCATCCAAACCAGTCTGACTTGTTTTCTGATATGTGAAAACAATACTAGAGATACTTGGGTGCCAGGACCAGCAAAATTATGCTTTGCAGAAGCCCCTGTGATTGCCATGCTAACTGTCAACAGTCATGTCAAGCACATAGTTGAGCTATGGAGATTGTTTTAAAACCGCTTACTTTAGATTTTTACCTGAATCAATTCTGTGGTGTCGCGTAAGCCAGCAGTTGGCAGCTGTGCGTCACCACGGTTGTTGGTAAGCTCTTGCCCCCTTTTTGTAGAGTCTGTCAAGTAATTGTAAACTGACAGTGCACAGTTTTATTTTATAATCGCAACATCTCTAACAAAACCAGTCTGTTCTGTTGTAGTGGCAATAAAGTATCAGCGTATCAGAAGTAGGCTGATTTTTAATCCTTGGCCCTGTAGTCTATGCCAAAGAGTGCGGTGTTATGGTCCTCATAAATAAATCACCTGAACGAATCACATAACTACAATTTCAATGCTATCATGTAGAAACCTTATTCTGTGGTGAACATGCAGGACCAGATTGGTCACAGAGACCAATAAGCAGAATGAAACTGTCGTTTCTTAATGATGTCCCAGATTTTCTAAATTTGAAACTAGCTCCAACGCAGAACTGGTTTTCGATGCTCATCCCTAGCTGAGTCTTGCTTAGCACATTTTCTGTTGTCCAGAAAAGGGGAGATACGCCTGGTAGAGATCTGCAGTCAACTGAGTGCACCCTCTACACTTAAGTCGTGTGAGCGACTGGAGAGCAGTCCAGGCGTTCACTGCCTTCTACCCAGTGCATGCTGGGATAGGCTCCAGCTGCACTGTGACACTGAATAACAATAAGTTGTTAAAGACAATAAATGTCTTACCAGCTGGTTGTGATAAAGATAGGCCTCGTCATGAAGTCTCACTAGGCATGCATTTTACAACAGCTCAGGTTTTAGTGACAGCACTGTCCACTCTGTTTCTCAGAGTAAGATATTTAGATTAGGGAAACAGGAGAATACCAGAGAATTTTACACTTTAAAGCAGTATGCCACAAGTGTTTTATAACTTTCTTCACACACTGACTGCAGAAGATGGTTTGCATCCCGACTGTAGTGGAGATCAGACTGGTTACCCCCTCAGCAAAACAACAGAAATGGTATCAACAGTTGACCACAATGACCACTCCTTTCTGATACTTGTTGGAAAATTAGTGCTCCAAGTCAGTGAAATTGGTGGAATTTTATACCATTTTGTACCACTAGAAGTGTGAAGAAAATAAGTAAGGCTGGGCAGTTAATCAATGTATGATCAAACTTGCTTTATGGCCAAGTGCATTATGCAAGACCACCAGCTGCAATTTTTAATGGTAAAGCTGTTTATAAATGAAGTATTGTATTGTGTGAAGTATTGTGGTGCTACAGAGATGCTTTGGCCTACAAATTATAGCTGTATCTCGAGCTGTAAGAAAACATGCTTGTTTAAAAATAAAAAGCAGCCACACCAAAACTGTGAATCATTGCTATTACAATATCTCATATCAAATTCTCAGTATCATACGGTCAGTATGATTTTGTTTAGCCTGTCATTCAGCTGTAGAACTAACCTTGACAGAGTTAAGGTTAGTTCTAGGGCGTCACTGGCGGGATCAGTGCACTCTGTCATTAGTGCTTGTGGACAGAGCTGTGCCCGTTTGTGCCTGAACAGCCAATAAATTGCTTTTGTAAACTTTGTCCTTGTTTCCAAGAGCTTTGACAGATCTGTGACTTTGCCCTGCCGTGTGCACAGTCCCATGTTTGAACTGCCGTAGGAAAGTGTGTCTGTATAATGTGTCTGATTCATTTGACATAAAATGTATTTTTTAGCTTAGCTTTGTTTTGTTTTCATACCACAGCGCCTCCATAATAGGAAAGTCCAAGTGAGTATGAAATGTATTTGTGTCTTTGCATTCTATGTGATGGGTATCATATGCTTTCCGAAGCATTAACTACCAGTCTCCACTCTTTTCTGTTGTCTTTCTTTGTTTTATAGGAGCTGTACTACCTGGCAATGCAGAGGAGTAAAGGAAAACTTGAGAGGAGTATGATGGACGAGCAACAGGTAGGACTTTCTGTCTGTGTGTAGTGCAGCTGAAGGAATTAAATATAATAATCACACTCGCATGTGTAATCACGCTAAAATGTTGGCGTGAAAAAGGTGTACAAGGTTTGCACAATGACTCTGTTGTCTTAAGGCTTAAAAAAGTACATTAATCTGCCCCTACTCTTTCTTCACATTTCACCATAGCAAGAGAGGGGGATTTAATAGAAATCAGCAAGACATCATATCTTTGACCTGGATTCACCTGGTCTGTTTGTTTCATGGAAGGAGGAAATGATCCTGTAATTTTATTTTATTTGAAAGGACCATTAAATTTACAAGAAGTAGAAAAAAATGAAAATTTACATTTGAGAGAATACATATTTACGAGAGAGAGAGAGAGGCAGCAGACAGAAAGACATCTCAGTGTCTGTCAGGTGTGTTGTGCGTGGGTTCCTGAGACTAGACAGTTTTCACGGCAGCTGTTTTGAAATGAAATGGCAAATAAACACAGGTGTTGCTAATGACATTAATTAAGGTTCTACTGCTCCAAAATGTCTGCTATGAAAAAGCCGAGAGAGAGAGGAGAGAGAGAGGGAGAGGGAGAGAGAGAGACTGTATCAATTAGATAAAGGTATCGGTGGTTACAGGAGGCATAGCTGAACATTTTTGTATTTTTATGTGTATGCATGTTAATTGTGGGAACAGCTTGACATTTGAAACATTCAGTAGCAAGTGTGTGGAAATAGCTGAAATCAGTGCAGAATGACTACTTACACTGAGCTGAAAATGGCACAAACTCAAACAAATGCTCAAGTTATGGGACGTGTAACATCAAAAACTGAATGAGCAGGAAAAAATCTCTATTGTAACACTAAATATGTGTGTTTGTTTGAAATTTTGAGAGTTTAAACAGAAAAACAGCTGTTAAATTGTGTGAAATGGCTGAGCTAATGAGTGTGTATGGAAGAGCTGACATCACCCCTTCAAGACAGACACAATATACATCCATTATAATCTAGCTATGTAAAAGTTTAACTGTGATTTCTCAAAAGCTATAAAAGATATCCAAAAGCTGCGTAAGACATTCATATGTGTGCTTTGTGTAAGCAAGTAAACTAATACTATATACCATATAAACATACACATGCTTTAAAAGTGTTAAGCATTGTGTGGCAGTTTGGAGTAGCTTGTAGTAGCTTAGGATTTGCTAAGTTGCAGTGGTGCATCATGTGCTTATGGATGCATGTGTATGATTTTTGTGTATTAAATTCAGATAACATTTTTAATATATGTGTGTGTGTGTGTGCATGTGATTATTATCTCCAGCTAATGCAGTCTAAGAGGAAGCTAAGGGTGTGTGTGGCGACATGTAACCGAGCCGACTATTCCAAACTGGCCCCCATCATGTCCGGGATCAAATCCCACCCTGACGAGTTTGAACTGGAAGTGGTGGTGCTCGGTTCACATCTCATCGATGACTATGGGTAAGATCAACTGGTAGTCTTCTGAAAAGTTAACAGGAATTGTTAAATGCAGAACGCTTAAATCATATTCTGTTACATAGTGTGTTTTTTGTAATAAATTGGGAAAATAATAACTCACTTCCTCATGGTCTCGTGTATCATCTTCTCTTTTGCCTTTGCTACTATTTATTTGCTAGTTTTTCTTGGCAGATGTTACACGTGTTCAGCCATCCTGGTTAAGGATACGTGTATAATTTATTTCTACTTAATTAGGTTTTCTTCGGAGTTTTCCTTGTATGCTGTTGGGGGTCTAACGGTAGTGGTAGTGGTGCAGGTTATGTAAGGCTTGAAATGTCTCACACACACACTAGAGTCTGGATACCTGAAGGGATCCAAAGGGTCGGGTCAGGCTCGGCTTGGGTTCGGATAAAAATCTGCAGCCCGATCTGCACTCTAACACACATGCACGCAGACATAATGATTTTGCAACCATGGATTTAATGATAGCGAACAGAATTGTCTATTTGAATTGTTTTATGGAATACTTAAGCCTGTTTCTAGTATTTCCTTTTTCACTCATAATTCTCATCAGTTCTCCACCTTATTTAAATGTTTTTACCTTGACCTTGTTTTTTTCCTTTAGTTCTCCTTCCCACACACACACTGACTTCTCAGATCTCTGAGAACACACACACTGGCTCCGCCCCAACTCTATCTGTCTTTCTAAGAATGGATTTCATATTTATCATTTGTTTCTTCTTTCCTCTTTCTTTTCTGTGCTTATTATTTTACTTTTCCACTTGGCCTCTATACAGGAATACCTTTCGTATGATTGAGCAGGATGACTTTGACATCAGCTCAAAGCTCCATACCATAGTCAGAGGGGAGGATGAGGCAGCCATGGTGGAGAGTGTTGGGCTGGCTTTGGTCAAACTCCCTGATGTCCTACAGAGGCTCCACCCCGATGTCCTGATTGTCCATGGCGACCGCTTTGATGCCCTTGCACTAGCAACTGCTGCTGCTCTGATGAACATCAGGATACTGCACCTGGAGGGAGGAGAGGTAAGGAGCCTCATGGTGGTTTACAGCACTTGAGAAAATCCTAAACTTGAAACAGTTTTTACATGAGATTTGTTTCTGAATAAAAATACAATTTTGTACTTGGGACTAAAGTTTTGGCCATCACTGTAGTTATCTTTGGATGTCTTTGCTCCCTCTCCCTTCACCAGGTGAGTGGCACAATTGATGATTCAATACGCCACGCCATCACTAAACTGGCCCACTACCACGCCTGTTGTACACGCAGCGCCGAGCAGCACCTCATTGCCATGTGTGAGGACCATTCTCGCATCCTGCTGGCTGGCTGCCCCTCCTATGACAAGCTGCTGTCAGCTCACCACAGAGAAGACTACAAGGACATTATCAAGTGCTGGCTGGGTAAGTGGGTAAACAGATACGAGCAGTAAGTGTGTGTGCGTGCTAAAGAGTGATTTTTAAGGACTGTTGAAACAAACCAAACTAGTAAACATTGTGCATGCTGTACGATGCCATTATCAAAAATGTATTAAGAAGTACAGCACTGTGTATGTGTGTGTATTTGTGTGTGGTGTGTGCTGTGTGTGTGTGTGAACATAAGTGTAGTGTATACAGAGTGTCTGAGTGTGTGAGTGCGCATGCATGTGTGTGGGCAGCAGCAGATGT
>OMLB01050100.1:0-24888 GCA_900302555.1 Myripristis jacobus
TCTCTCCATGAGCTTCAAGAGGTAGTCACCTGAAACGGTTTTCCAACAGTCTTGAAGGAGTTCCCAGAGGTGTTTAGCACTTGTTGGCCCCTTTGCCTTCACTCTGCGGTCCAGCTCACCCCAAACCATCTGGATTGGGTTCAGGTCCGGTGACTGTGGAGGCCAGGTCATCTGCCGCAGCACTCCATCACTCTCCTTCTTGGTCAAATAGCCCTTACACAGCCTGGAGGTGTGTTTGGGGTCATTGTCCTGTTGAAAAATAAATGATGGTCCAACTAAACGCAAACCGGATGGGATGGCATGTCGCTGCAGGATGCTGTGGTAGCCATGCTGGTTCAGTGTGCCTTCAATTTTGAATAAATCCCCAACAGTGTCACCAGCAAAACACCCCCACACCATCATACCTCCTCCTCCTCCATGCTTCACAGTGGGAACCAGGCATGTGGAATCCATCCGTTCACCTTTTCTGCATCTCACAAAGACACGGCGGTTGGAACCAAAGATCTCACATTTGGACTCATCAGACCAAAGCACAGATATATTTTGTTGTGAAATTTGGAAAGATCAAGATGTAGAAACAACAAAATAGAAGCAGATTCCTCCTCTCATCTTTGCTGACTGAGCTTTTATTGTGAAAGGTTCCACAATCTGTCATTGATCATTGGTTCTCTGTAATGCAGTGGTTCTCAAATGGGGGCACACCTATACCTAAGGGGTATGTTGGAGCACTGTGGGGGGTATGTGAGGTTTTTTTCAATGTTAATTTTAAAAATATCACGCATAATAAAATATCATGCATAATTCCTAAAAGAATTATCCTAAGCTATAATAAGTTTGATAAACCACATTTTGTACTCGAATGTCAAATGTGTGCGTTTGTGGTTTCAATCTGCTGACATTTGTTCGCTATGACCAGGACGCCTTGCGATACAGCTGAGAACAAGGTGAAAGAAGAGGAAAAGAAGCAAAAACAGAAACAACAAAGTCTCCTTAGTATCAGGTTGTTGTTTCACACACTGATGGCGCTGTGTTGGACCTCTTTATTGAAGCTTTTTTTCTCCTAACTTGGCTGAAAAAAGATTTCAAAGGATGCATTTTTTATTTATTTATTTTATTTTTTTTAGGTTTGAGAACCACTGCTCTAATGGATATGATTTACAATTTAGTGAAGTGCAATACTCAAGCAAACTTGTACTTTAAAGTAAAGGTAAAATTCCTGACTTTGAAAAGGTACAGGTACATGAAGAGATACTTAATTACAACAACATGAGTAAATGTGATTAGTTAGTTCAAGCTCTGCCTGTATGACGGCACACCTGGTACACCTTTGAACCTCTCTCATATTGATCTGTGGTTTTGTGATGCTAATAAAGCTCAGAGAGAAGCAGCACCACACATTTGTGATCTGTTTTCTTCATGATGCCGTCACATTCAGAAATTAAGTGCAGTAGCAGCTGTGGAGTTAGCTCCATGTTTCACAAGAACTATATCAAATAAAATCACGCTTTATTAACATAGCATCTTTTGTACAAAATTGCAATATAAAGTTCTTTATTTATTTGTCATACAAATAAATATTTGTATTATTGCTATTATCACCACTAGTGTTACTATACACAAATAAAATTGAATTGAACTGAATAACATTAAATTAAACATAATGATAATACAAATAAAAACATCTGGTCTTTCAAAATGCACACTTATGTGGAAGTCAGTGAAACCAGATCAAATGAAGGGCTTATAAATTGCAGATACAAACCTGTATGACACATGATGACTAAATCACCATCCCTTTTTTGTTTAACCAGCACACACAGCCGGCTGACAGCATAACCCCTGGCTAAAAGTCTGGGTGTGTACAACAGGGAAGTGAAATTTAAGAGCCGCATTTGCAGGAGTGACCTGAATTTCAACTTGAAAAACCCAAAGACATCCTGTGACATCACAGGGAGTTTTGTGTGCCAGTCCAGTCCTGGAGCATCCGTAACAATAGAAGACTTAGGAGAAATAGGAGATACAATGCTTGATTATTAAATCTGCAGGGTGGATCTCCTTTCGTGAGGTCAACCGAGAGTCCAGACACCTGGCTTGGATGTTAAAGGAAGTAAACCACCCAATAATCAAACCGGGGGTTTGATTATCGGGTGGTTTACTGGAAACAGGAAAAACTCTGAAGTTCAAATCCTCAATATTGACAGTGACGGTCTCATTGCTTACTAATCCCTGTCATTTTCCCACCTGTGAGCTTCTCAAACAGGAAGCCCACAAACACACCAAAGAAAAAACACTGAATGAATTTTGACTGCTACTGTAAGTTAAGATAAGTGTATGCAAAGATTCAGTCATCATCTAAAACATATTCAGGGCTTACTCAGGTTTATGCCAAATAGATCTTTACATAAATATCACTCTTCATGTTAGGTTTCGCAAAAACCTACAGCTTGAAGAGTCTGAACTCATCTGTGCTGACTAACCTAACTGTCTAACATTTGCTTAAATGTACAGCTTTACCTTTTTACGGAGCCCCTAAAGGTACATGGGGAAAATGTTTCGCACTCGTGCGCACGAGATACTTTTTCGTGGCACCTCGTGGATACTTTTTTCGTGGCACTTTTTCGTGGTGACCTGTGGTCGCATCAGGCGAGCCGGCTCACCTGTCAGATCCGGCAGACCTGACCGGGTGGGCACGGTACTGGCCGGTGCCGCGGCTGACCCGCCTGATGCCGACCGGTGGCTTTTTTATTCAAACAAGATTTTGTCCATATAAAAGGTAGCCTATTTTCCCAAAAAAGGGGCTTGAAAAATAGTGGTCGTCTCGAATTTTGAAGGCATGTAGTCTGTTTCGGCGTAAGGGATACACCCCTTTGTGTGGTTGATTTCATTCACCAACAGTAAGGAAACAAGTGGCCAGCTGTGTGGGTATAGGTGGATGTACACTAAGCACAACTCCTACTGTTGATTACAGTATAACCCTCGGTTTCTGGAGCAAACCAGTGAAGGTAACGTGTGCACGAGAAGGTTATCTCGTGCGCACGAGAAACATATCTCGTGCACACGAGATACATATTTTAAAAAAAAAAATTTCCCCATGTTCCTTTAGGGGCTCCGTACCTTTTAAAACAGATTTTAAATAGTATTTTTTTAATCAATTAAAAAAATACTAATAATGAAAAAACAAAAAACAAATACCGTGTTCCCTGTTTGACTGCACCCAACCCTAAAATAATTTTTTAAAAAATAGAAAAGAAAAAGAAAAAAGGAAAGGAAACAACAAAAAGAGAACAAAAAATAAAATACATAACCAGTGATCTGTGTTTCATTTGCGTAAAACTATCTTATCAAAAACTGTCTCTTCTTGTGTTTAAATTTTAGTTTAATTTTACCTTGGCTCATAATCCCACAGTCACGACATAATATATGGCCCATACAAATTCTGTATCTCAATCCCTTTCATAAACTCTTCATTTCTCTAATTGCCAACATCTGCATCGTGGTGATTAGGTTTTTTTGTTTTGTTTTGTTTTGTTTTTTAATTCAGCAGTGAGTTAAAATACGGAATATCTATGTAATAAATCACTTTTATACTATGTCAATTACTTTAAGCCCAGAATGACTTACATCTGGGGTCAAAAAATCCCTTCAGTTTGAAAAAAATCTGACTCTTGATATAATCTAATGACACAAAAACCAGATTAACTCTGGGATAAAGACTATCACAGGCTATAAAACTTCACGGAAGGTAAGCAGACTGAAACACGGCTCTCGCAAACACGAAAATATGCAAGCAGCCTGCCAGGACAGTTGGATAACACCCTGCTATTAAGTCATTACATCCTTCTGTTATGCTAACATACTGTACGCCTGTTGTTTTGAAATACTCCCAATAAATCTGCTGGGTGGAAATCTACAGGTGTAATGATGCAACATCCGCCTGCATCACTGCTCAAAGAAAAACAAGGAAGTTAGGAAATATGAGGTTCAACCACTGTTACTCAACTGTAAACACTAAGCCAGCATACCCGGTCTGGTGGAATTTTTTCACACCAATCACAGCAGTAGATTGCATCGAAATTGTTAGGAAATGTCAGAATAGAACACAGAATGATGCATTTCGCAGGATGAGCTGTCAATCTGGTGCATTTTAAGTCCTAATGACTTTCTCGGAATTCCAGATTTATTAAATTGTTATTGCAATCAATCAAAAGTGGTTTTGAGTCATTCTTGAGGTGAAAGGGGAAAAAGATTAAATAAACAATAAATAAATACAAAAAAAAATAGTAAAATAAAATAAATTAATAATATTATTACTACCTATCACTGGTACTACTAATCACATGTGTACATAAGAATCCCAGTATACAAATGAGACTTAAAAAGACACACACACACACAAGCACAGTGTGGAAAACTGGCACGAAAATAAACACATCAAGGTGTATAACTGCCAAGTCTTCAAATCTATGCACATGATACTTAATGTAATACAGTTAACAGAAGTAGAAGGTAAAGCACTGTTACTTTTCTCAACTTTTAGTAAGAATTTAATAACTTTAATTAAATGTAAACTAACTGGTGGAGAAATCTGCATGAGTAAAAGTAAAAAGTGGCTTATTTAAAATGTACTGTACCAAGAGTTTTAGAAAAGACAACAGTGACGCATGCCATCTTATCCACGCAATTTTAACAGAACAAGGGGGCAGAGTTTGAGTTCTTTTGATTGGAAAAAGTGGGAAATGACAAAATGAAGCGCACAAAGTGAGCCAGATTAGTTTTCCTCGGTGTGCTGAAATGTAGCTAAGCACAGTATTTCAGCCCAAAAAAAATAAGAGTAAAATTTCTAACATTTTAAAAAGTGTAAGTTTACAAAAAACCTGCTCAAGGACGCTACCTGAGAGAAATCTAATTCACCATCCCCGCCCTCGCTGGTGTTTACCTGCTGCACCTTTTACCTGGCAAACGTCAGCCAGGCCTGAGGCTGTGAGGAAGTACAGTATTTCATCATCAGTAACATGCAACGACCAGATGGGGAATTCCTCTTTCTGTGTATATAAATGGTGCCGATCAGCACATGCAGTCAGAAACAAACACTAGCGCAGGACTACTAGGACCTAACAAAGCGAACAAACCTCTTGTCTGCCGTCTTGCACAGGTAAATGGCTTTCCTGATTGTTTTTTTTAAATGTTTAGCTGATATTGTTTTATCCAGAGTCACTTATGGCGAGTGAACAGAGACTTTTTGACACTAAACATTAGTTATTGGACAGTCTCTGACATAACCTCTACTTTATACACCTCTGCACGATTCATCTCTATCACCCTTGGTGAACCTCATATCTTGGTTTATCCAAGTCTCATCATTGACACTGAATAACAAAAACATGGAAACACACCAGAACTGGGTTACAAGGTTTCACATTACAACAGCGATTTGTCTCGATTGTAAGCAGTGAATATGGGCGCAGTCGAGTAGTGAACATGATATAAGATAAGATTAGCCAAAGGGAAACCGCATCATTGCAGCAACAAACAATACAGAAACTAACTGAAAAGCAAGAGAGCAAAAAGGCGATAAAATGTGGGAATTAAGAGGAAGAAATGCAAAAAAATAAAATGAAATTAAAAGATGGAGCATCTCTCTATGGTGATATAAAAAGGTTTTCCATTTCATGGCTTCCTTGCATCTCTTCAGAATCCCAGTTCTGTTTTTTTTTTAATGGCATATAACATGTTACATGACATTGCTGTCTTTCCTTTTTCGCAGATCTAACTTACTTAGAAGAATGGAATCTCACTTGAAATGCAGCCTGAAGAAGGTGTGTATCATGAGTTGTGAAAACCAGCCAACCCAACCTGCCTCAACAACAATCATGACCTCTGACATCCTAACCTTCACACCTAAAGCTTACCTAATGTTCTCCTTTTACAGCACCACAGCGAAGAGAGGAGCTCCAAAATGCCTGAGGGAGTGGACATGGAGATCTCCTGCCACCCTCTGACCATGAAGCATGTGGTCAACCTGGTCATCGCCATGGAGAGGTTCAAGGGCAGCAAGCTGGAGTCAGCGCTCAGCACCGAGTTTGACGACGAAAACTTTGTCAACGTGATGATGGACAGCATTATGGAAGGTAAACACACACACATAGATGCACAGAGGTAAATATATGATCTTGATTGCCTGAGCCTGGTAGAGCACATTAACCATACAAAGATGAAAGAGGTCACTTGTTCCTCTGCCTTCACATGTATTTACTGCTTTACCTCTGCTCTGTTGGTTTAAACTGGTCTATGTACTGGTCTATACGTCTTTCTGTTGGGTTGTACTGGTTGATACTGGCCTTTTCTACTGTTCTGGACTGATTTATGTCGGAACTTGTGGAGGTAGATACAAGTTACACCGCATGTTGATCGAGGCCATAACGTTCCACCTTTGACTTATCACGTTTTTCTCTTTCTCCCTCAGAGGAAATTGTAATCGAGCTGACCTCGGAGCCGCCAACGCAGAGTGACTACAGCAAGACTCTGGAGTTCGACTGCAGTCTTACCGACGGCCAGCAGAAGGAGTGGGTGCAGATGCAAAGCAGCATGGAGCTCCTCGGTGTGATGCTGCAGGGCGGGAGCAATCGCCATGCAGGTAGCCTCATCTCCCGTCATTGAATGTACACTGTTGGGCTTGCCTGACTGCAAGTTCTGCTGTTTGGAGAAACATTTGAGTTTTAAAGTGTGACATGAAAGTATGATTGTTGTAGCTTCCTGGTCTGCCAATATGGGTCTTTGAAGCCCAATGCTTTATTATATTATTTGAATATTTTTTATGCTATACATTTAAAGAACCACATTGAGGACTGAGTTTGAATGTTTGGCCCATTTACTACAGTTTACCCACATTATACTTTGCAACCATTTTGCAAACCATGCGGGGAGTACTTCATTTCATAACATATGATCAAAATCCCTTCATCTTCAAAATTGATTTTTTGGTCGAAACACCTACCTTACAAAGTCACCGCCATTCATTAGGCGCCAACATGATAGTTGGCAAGCTTTTAATCAGGGACTATTTTCCCTGATGGAGAGACACTCCACCCAATTTCAAGTCAAGATATTGGAGGTATTAAAAACAATTGCCTGCCTCTGGAAAAGATTGGCAGAAACATGCAATATATATAGTTATTGTATATATTATGCTGAGCATGCAAAATCACTGGTATGGCCCTTTAAATTATTGCAATGTTCATGCCAAACATTTACCAAAAATTACAAAGATTGAGTGCTTCCCCTAAAAGTCAAAACTTTATAGGGTGGAAAAGTCTTTGAAACAGCTTTGAGCTCATGAGTTTAGGCTAGCAGCTCCAGATCATACCTTTTAGTTCATCATACTGGCATTGGGGAGACACTGAATGTCTGACATTGACTTTTTAGTGAATAGCCAATATCATTGAGCAAACCTAATCATAACTACTTCCAAAATTTGATCTGGTCTCAGTCTCGCTGTAGAAATTCAGAATAATGCTACTTTGTCTATGGCTTTCCTGATGTGAGGCCGCAGCAGTGTGTGTCTTTTAAATCATCACATCTTTGAGCACTGAGGCTTAAAGTTTGGCTAATATTGACCTTTGCTCTCTTTTCTCTCCTCAGTCCAGATACGCATGGCGGCCTACCGGCACCTGCCAACCGACACCAACGCCCAGCCTGTGGCCTTGGGCATCAAGGACACTTCCTTCTTCCTGTCCTGCTCCGAGGAAGGTGGCAAGCCCACCCTGCATCTGGAGGTAAGACTCTACACTTTGTGGACAGTGCAGTATTTTCACACAGACACTTAACACACAGTGATGGTAATACCACTGGCTGGGAATTTACATCCTTTAGGAATATGACTGCATGACAACATAAAGTATGATTAAAAACAAATAACATCCATTTAGAGAGTGTTTTCAATTTGCTTTTTTAGCATTATTTTACACAATAGCATTGTGTATCAGCATAACTTGATTCCAGTTTCTAGTCAATATGATTGAAATTAAAAGAAAGCGAATATTAACACTTAAGGATCACTTATCCCTTGTGATAGTACATTTATCATAGATTGGCATGGCTATTTAAATGTGACTGAGGCAGTAAGCTGGCTGAGCATAGTGTGATGAGTGAACCCACCTCTGATTTCTCCTCACCTCAGACTGTGGCAAACAAAGATGACTTGAAGAAGATCAACAAGGACAGCGACATGGTGCGCTTCCTCTTCTACAGACATGACCAAGGCCTTGACATCAGCACCTTCAGGTCTGTCCGCTTCCCCACCTGGTTCATCAGCACAGCCAAGATCAACAACCAGCCAGTGGACATGTGCCAGCAGACTGCGAACCGCAACATCACCTTCACCGTCCAGAGTTAAAGACGGCCTGCTTAAGTCTGTCTCAGGTCAGGTGTGGCCCTCTAAGGAAAAAGTGCTCCAAAGAGTGTTAAATCGCGTGATTTCAGCTATTTTGATTCGAGGTTAAAGCAACTGAGATTTTATTATTATTATTTAAATCACTGTTATGTTGATTCCAGTCTTTATTATATGAATCCATGTAAGTTATTATACTAAGTGATCAGTGTTCAATGTGTGTATTTGTGGCCGATGGTCCACTGCCCCTATTTATGTTGTGTTTGGATCTTTGGCTCTGTGCAGCCCTGGTCTAGACAGAATCACTACTGCAGCCTATTACAAAAAAAAAACTTATGTAAGTTTTTGATGAGTGTATATAGTATGTACTAAGTACTGCTGAGTGACTACTGAGTGTGTTGACTGTCAGACTTGACCACGAGATGGCGTCACTGTGCTCTCTATTGAGCATTGTGTATTTAGCCTATTGTACTGAATGACATGGCACACTGTTTACGGTTTCGAAGCGTTATGCTTTGTATCTATTTATTTATTTATCTATCTATTTATGCACCAGTGCTAACATATTTTAATATTTATTTATTTGTAAATCTGCTTACTAACAATGATTTCATGAAAATACTATTAATCTGTAATAAAGCCTTAAAACTTGATGACTGTGTCCGTACATCTCATTTGTTTGTTTACTAATGAATGTGATCAAGGACACCGCCAGAGACTGAAACCCACCAAGTATTGTTGTTGTTGTCGTTGTTGTTGCTGTTTTTACAGTCTATGAGTAGATCATGTATATAGCCAATATATAGGCTATAACATAGCGCAACAGCACCTGTTGTATTCATAAAAGATATAGGTTACAAAACAAATTTCCCTCAAACATCACTAACCACGCAGTGTGGCATCACTAATTGTGGCTACAGTTTAATTTAGCTAATTTGTGAAGCCATTTGTCTATTAGTTAATTTAACTCACTTATTAATCTACCTTTTAAGTTTCATTACTTGTGCTACGAATATTGCTTTGATGCATTTGATGCACGAATTATGGAGTGCTAAGCGTTACACAGACTTGGCTCTGATTCAGACTGACAGGGTTAATTTTAATAATAAACCAATACCAATACTTCTTAATACTTAAGCTTAAGGCCGTTATGTTTATGATTTGTCACCGCCAGGAGCGTCAGTTCAAGAAGTCTCCGCCCAGCCGGTGCGCCGCCGCCCGAGGGGGCAACATTAACGAGCGGTCCCACAGAGAACAGCAACTGTCGTTTACCATTTCTGCACCAATCAGGATGGCCGTTGCGGACAGAACGGGGTTTCGAATGTTCGAACAGTCCAATGAGAGACGAGGAAGGCTTTACCCCCGGCAATTTTGAACCGAGCTGATGTGCGAGTATAAGTATCTGTTTGCAGTAAATAAGAAACGAAGCATCATAGCTGCGACTGAACGGCTTTAAACGCGTTTAAAGTCGACAGGAGGCACCCGAGTCTGATAATTATGGACGAAGGAGAGACTGCTTCGATGCCGAGCCGAAAAGGTAATGAGCTCATGCACTAGCACGTAGGCTAAAGTGAAGAGTTTAGCTACTTAGCTTAGCTCAGCTACCGTTCACTAGCTAAACGTTAACGAATCTTACAACTCGGGTCGTTTGCAGAGCGGATGTGCCACGAATTGTGTCTTTTTACAGGCTATATCTGCAGCACACCTACTGCATATGACTGTGTAGGTAATAGTAACAACTTGACCTCATCGAGTTTGAGTGATATCGGTAGGTTAACATCGACAGACTACAGTAGGCTACACATCAAACGGGCAATATGTCGTGCAAAGTAGGCTCCCCTCACCACGCCCCCTTCGGAGCAAAACAATGCCGAGTTTCATACAGTTGGAAACGGCTTGAACACGTTAACCAGCCAATTTCAAATTAAAACAGCGATGCCGAGGAGTTCCTGTGTAGTTGGTCGTACCAAGAACCCTGATCTCCAATTTGTTCCTCTGCCATGTCTTAAAAAGATCCTGAAAGAAGGGCTTTATGGCTCCAAGAGGAAGATAACAGGAAACTATGAGGTCCTGCACTTCCAGCCACACAGAGCGACAACGACAGGATCAAAAATTCATACCCTGATATTTATGCCAGATATCTCAATAGCTATACGATATGACTTTAGGTTCTTACTTAGAAAATGCAGTTACTTCACAAAGAATCTCGTCCCTATCGTTGCCTTCTGAGACACTGATATCACGCATATTCATATTTATTTATTTTATTTACTTCGTGTTCTCTGTTCCTGCCTTACCACAGCACTATATCGTACTATATAGTACAAAAAAACAAAAACACACACATACGGATACAAATAAATATAAAAACATCGTCACAAAAACAACCTTTTCAGACAACAACAATAACAAGATTTCATACTCTTAAAACACAACAGCAACAATAAAATCACAATGTTAAGACATGACAATACAATGTTAAGACACGGCACTAACAAGATTACAAACCAGTGGATTGTGAGCCAGTGTTTGAGTTTATGATTGATGGGTGCATGATTGAGTTGATTTAAGCCATGATTTTATCTTCGATTTAAAACCAGTAAAGGTGCTAATCTCTCTGATCTCGCTTGGTACTGAGTTCCAATAATTAGTGGCTCTGACAGAGAAGGTTGATCTGCCAAACTCAGTACATCTGTGCTGTACTGCACAGTGACCTCTGCTGGTCGTCCTAGTCGTTCTCCTGTTGTCTGGGCGCAGTGATATGAACTCCTTTAATGGAGGAGCAGCCAAATCATGAATTACTCTATACAATAAACTAACATCAGCAAGACACAAACAATTATCAAAAGTCAAAAGTTTATTCTTTTGAATGATGTTACAATGATGATAACTTGATGGCTTTCTGTCTAATACCTTGAGAGTTTGTTTATAGAGTGTTTGTAGTTGAGCAAGTGTTATTTTTCATATCAAAATAATATAGCGCTGTATCCTTCAGCCATACTTACCACATCACAAGTAATATCGCATAGGCTACAGGTATCTATCCTCAAGAGCGAGGGTCACACTCAGTCGTATAAATGTTTTAGATGATTTAATTCTATTGATTACCGTGTGCATATAATTACCAATGAAACGAATCACCTGTGTTACTTGACCCTGTAAGCTCAGCTAAGCTCATCCTGGGCATACAGACAAACCATTTTTACTTCCATGAATTTACTGTTAATAGCTGTTGCTAGTAGCACAGATGCTTGTCAGTGTACATCGATACTTGTCAGCCACAGCAAATATTGCAGGGGAAGGACAGTTGCAGTAAGCCCAGTTTACAGAATCAAGGTATCTAATAATCGTATGAAAAGTCATGTAAGCACACATTATGTAAATAATAGGTTATGGGATTCTTTTAGGCTTTACTGGTTAGGGCTGCTGGTCACTGGTCAGGGCTCAGGCTACACTGACCAGACTGGCTGACATATGGGCAGTGACAGCTAGAATACTGTTTATAGAACAGGCCTGAGAAGTGAAATATTTCACTGGTAATTTGCTTACCTGAGGCCTGTACCATAAAGCTGGATTACAGTTTAGCGAGCTAACTTCAGGCTTAACCCTGGCTTTTCTATACCATACAGGTGGCTTACTTTTTATTGGGCTACGTTGCCGTGGTAACATACGCTGAACACCTAACCTGCTCCGGAGCAGGTTAACTTCAGGATAAGAGCTCAGCAGGTAGAAAAGCCCCACCTACTGACCAATCAGCTCTCTTGGAAAATGGCCTGCCCATTTTCCCTTTCTTCTTCTTTTATAAAATTAAAATGAATACATTTTACAATTCTTCTTGTATTTTTTTTCCCTCATGACTCTGCACTGTCCAACCAAAAATTTATCTTGTAGACTGATGTAATGATTTTTTAAAAAATGTTTTTGAAAATAAATGAGGGGAATTTAATTCAGAGGGTTAAATAAAAGTCTGATAAAATACACACCAGCCTCTGGGCTCCTTTAGGGTTCCATTAGTTTGCTCATATTTAGTATTTAGGGTGTCTGCCCTGAAAAGTCCACATGAGAGTTGATGCCAAGTTGATGTGTGAGTTGATGTTTTACAGTCTTTAAGTGACAATGAAATAATATTTTAACCAGCAGAATAAACACGAGGTGTCAGATGGTTTATAAAATGAAATATCAAAATCAGTTGAATCAAAGTGACGATTCTGACGAAACTCAAACTGAAGGCAGACCTCCAGCAAGGGTCGACCCTCACTGTTAGAGAGGGCCAGTTCCTGT
This sequence comes from Myripristis jacobus, assembly GCA_900302555.1. Lineage (NCBI taxonomy): Eukaryota > Metazoa > Chordata > Actinopteri > Holocentriformes > Holocentridae > Myripristis > Myripristis jacobus. Next base: position 12,668 of record OMLB01050100.1, read on the forward strand.
GCAGGAGTGTATGGCTGTGCATATAAACATAACAACTGACAGTGTAACAGCTATACAGTGAGTGAAGTTGTCAAGAGAGTTGTAGAATGACAGCTCACGTTTAGTTCAAATCCACATGGTAAACTGTGTAAGACAACTTCAGAGTTGCTATAAGGTTTATTTATTCACTTTGCCGGAGCCCGGCTAATGACTCCCATAGACTTCAAGTCTTTATGCTGAGCTAACATGAAATGCTACCCACAGGAACCAAACCACTGTACATACAAAGGTGAAAATGATATTGCACATCTTGCCTCAGTCTGGGTAAGTCTGAAAAAGAGTATTTTCCCAAAACACTGGAGTATTCCTTTAAGTGGTGTATTTCAAATAAGAAAGACTTCATCTTTAGAATTCATGAATTTAACTTTGTATCTCTTTTCACTCATCTTGGTTTTCAACAGTAGGCTCACAGGTATATAGAAATAATTAATGTGCAATTTTTGAGACTTTTTGGGGCAGTGGGTCAGGCATCGTCTTTGGTGTGTGCAGATCTAACATCTGGATGGGCAGGGCCGACTTCTCTTCCCCAGCTGCAGCACAGACTGAGGGACTGAGCTCCGAGTGAAGACGGCAAGCTGAGATGTGTGACCCAGCCTGATGGAAAGATCTTCCACAAGGAAGGCCAGAGTGATGAGGAGGAGGAGAGGATCTGCACCCTTACATGATGGCTGTCATTTTCCTCTTTGCACTATTTCACTAGATAAAGTGTTATTCAAGAAATGAAAAATCTTGATAATTAAAATCATGCTTGCATATTTGTGAATCAGAAATATGTAGGCTGTTCCATAGGGATCCAAACCGCAATGATAGCTCCTCTTTAAGAACAATTTTAGTTTCAGTCTCAGTAAAGTTTAATTTTTGCTGTTTTTCTGTGTGGTGACCAAGCTGAAAAGTTGTCAAGTAAGTTTTGTCTTCAGTGATTAAGTTTCATAAAAGTGTGAAGGCTTTTGCTTTGTTTCTGTCGGTGGTAATACTCGTCACTTGTGAAATAACCGTATTTTATTTTTCAGTTTTGAGAACTGTCATCAGTTTTAGATGTGAGTGGCATACACACATGCACTCCCTCTCTCTCTCTCTCACTCTCTCTCTCTCTCTCACACACACACACACTCATGCAGACCTTCATCAGAGTTTCAGTACTTCAAGTTTTATCAAAGTTTGTTGCTGGCTGAGAGTTTAGAGAGGTTTCCACATAACTGTACTTCATCCCCCAGGAAGAGGAAGTGGCTGGATAATCCTTACATCAAATGCCATAAATTTACATGAGTTACCATTGGTTGCTACACAAAACATCATATTTGCATAACTTGAACAGGAAACACAGAAACAGATGTTGAAATAGATAATAGGGAAATAAATGATGAATTTACTCTAACCTGTACTTTTGTTGATTCTGCGTTATTTATTCATTATTTCATTTACTGGTGCATTTATTTCTAATTGTAGCTGATTTTTTCCTCCACTGAAGTACTTTATCACCAGTTTGCCTCTGATGAATCTAAATCAACCACTAGGTGGCAGCAAATCATAACTGTTTCTGCAGACTTGTCATCATCCCTCTGTGGTCTATAAATACAGCCCATGCACATGAAAACATGCAGACAAAGATGAAGGACTATACACATACACATATGCATTCATACACATATGCATACATACATATACAGTATAAACAAATGTGAATCTGTCACTTGTAAGCAGCTCAGTTACATGGATATGAATTCCCAGTCCAAGACGAACTGTATAACTGAGAATGTAGACAGAAATGAGTCATCAAGATAGTAAAACATTAAGCTGTTTTGGGGTCAGTGTTCACTGTTGCTCACACTACTGGACAGCTGGATCACAGGCGTTGAATCTAAAAAATGGTTTCTGGCAACAGGATTTTCTTATGTGATCAAAGCAGCAGTACGGCAGGAACTTGTGTTGGAACTGATGATCATCAGAAATTAATGTGCATTTCTGACTTAATCCAAAATTGCAAAATTCAGCTTTGGTAGAGTGTTGATTACCTGGGTGTGACATGAGTCCACATGGTGGTGAAATATCCTCATTAGTTGCTCTGTGCTCCCCTGGGCTGTTAATCCACAATGCTGGATTTGTGACTCTCTGTTCACTTCCATGGTGCAGCAAAACACATACTAAAATAACACCTTTAGCACATAAACGAGTGTGCCCAAAGTGGATAATGCCAATATTAAAAAAAAAAAAAAAAAAGTTCCAGTACCCTTTTTTTTTTCCAGCTAATTACAATTATTACTACCGGTTGTTTCTCAACACTCAGTGTTGCTTTAGAAGTGGCAGCAGTAAGGTCTGTAGTAGTTAAAAGCAAAATCCACAATATTTTGTCCTGAAGCTTTTGTTTCTTGCAGTCTGTACTTTGGGCCCTATCTTACACCCAGAGCACAGCAGTGCAAAGTGCGACACAAGCGGTCAGTTGCATTGCGGGTGACCAACAAAAAACAGGTCTGAAGTCAGTGCTGCAGTTTTAATTGTTTTTTGAAGCTCATTATCAAGATAATACAGGCCTACATGGGTGGTGCCAGCACGTGTCCACTCTGCTTGTTCCACACACTGCTTCACCTCAGGAAGTTTTGATGGAGTCCTGCTGTTGCCGTAGATGATCTGCTTGTGCGCTTTGACTTGGTGCACGAGCAGATCCGGTTGCTCTGCAGAAAAGCCTTCCTTCTTACCTGGAAAATCCATCATTATAACAGCAATCCACCAAAGTGCAAGCACACCAGGCTTTTGAAGGGAATGGGAAATGGAACTCCAATTGGTTTATTGCATGTTAAATCCAAACCACACCCATGATTAATGAAAAGACTATGTATGACCCTTTTGGACCATTCACCGGGCACAACCCTTTTTTCTGCTGTTAAACCAGCAAAAGTGCTCTTTAGACTGTGTGTTTAGATGGTTAAAATAGAGCCCTTTGTCTCACTTCAGCCCACCATCACTTCTGGAGAAAAAAGCTGTCTGTCCATGTGTCTCTGTGTTAAGATAAGGTTAAATCCATGCCTGTGCTCAGAAGTTCACTTGAATAAGTGAAGTACTTAAATAAAGCAGACTTGAGTGGGTGGAGCCCCAGAAGACCTCCTCTGCTGCTAGGAGTGATCTTGGTACATACAGCGAGCAATTTGTCCCAAAAAATTGTGTTCCCATTATGTGTGAAGCCTGTTTTTTTTTTTTTTTTTTTAAAGTCGGGCTGGGATTCCCAGTGGGCTGTTTGACTTCTGGTGGGTTTTTACATAGATAAGTAACATAGGTACAGTGGATATATAAGTAAGTATGTAAATGCATAAAAGAAAATTTTGATGAAAAAGGTAAAGGCTAAAGGCTTATGCACAGACTGAAACCACAGGGGTGCTCTTCATCATTTTTCACAGGAAGCAGCTGACAATCCACCGCCATCATATCTCTGCTCTCCTTGTGGATATTTCAGGATGTTTTGCTCACAGCTCACTGCAGAATATTCCATTTGCAACTAAACTTCACCTTTTCCCTGCAACTGAAAACAGGCCACATCTCCAGTTGTGTATTCATGACCCTGACAAAATGTCAAATTCTGATTATGTATTGTAAAATGTCAAATATTCATGAACTTCAGTGGGAAAATTGCAACGTTATAACAAAGTTTTTGAAGTTGGCTCTTTGGAGATGGAACAATCCTGTACAACAAGTCTGACCCGTGTTAGGGAAGCTACTTTGAAAATGTAGTTTGACAAGCAACAAGCCACTGTTGGTTTCAAAGAGCTAAGCTCCAGCCCAGCTAGAACAATGCAAGAAAGTAAGTGGCTACAAGCTGCATAAAAAGTAGATTACCACACTGAATCTCCTCCATTAGGTTGTGCAAAATGTACTGAGTCAAATTGTTATATGAAACAACCAAACAATTTGTGATAAGCTGCAAGCAGCTGTTTAAGGTTTACCTGCAGCAGACACAACTAATTTGCCATGGCAGTCAGTTTAAGTTCAAAAGATAGGGCCACAAAGTGTAGTTTAAAACTACTTTGTTGAAGGCAGAATGAGTAGGATTTTCCTAAAAAAACAAAGTATGGACTCCTACAAAAATAATCCCTCTAAATCATCACAGCACACTGTGCCAGATCGACAGCACGACATCCAACAGGAAGCTACGGAAATCACGGACGGAGATCATGGAATAAAGTCAACATGCCAAGGCCAAAGTGGACAAAGCTCGTTCCATAAGTGTGAATCTGGGGTTGGCTAAAATAAAAAAAAAAATCTCACTTGCGGTGTGAGTGACACCCACTTTTTCCCCAAACCCAGATCCTCATTCTTTTGCCCTAAAACAAATACAAATACAAATAGTGGTGCTTCTGCACACATGATAATGCTACAAAATGATTTCTCAAAATGTAGTGTAAATGACATCTGCAGGTGAGGCCTGATAAACACTGGACTCTTCCAGGGTTTGTTCAGCCCATCAGAATTCATACTGCCTACACCCCGTTTGAGCGCTTTTCTGCACCCTTGCCATTTCGTGTTAATCAGTGCACCGGCACCAGGGGTGTCGTAGTGGTGGGAAAAGTGGGACTGATTACCCACAATGGGGGAGGGGGCCCTCGAAAGGCCTTAAATAAAAAGACCGGCTATACAAGGGCCCAATAACATTTCTTTTCATGGGGCCCAAAATCCCAGGCGGCGCCCCTGACCGGCACATCCAATGGAGCGCTCCCAAATTTGAATCAGCGACAACAATACAACGGTAATGGCACTGACCAATCACAAAAACCGGGCAGAATTTTTTCCTTATTGAATGGGTGACACTTCCTCATATGCAGTCAGTTCATATAACTCAGTGCAAATGTATGGGGTATAATATAAGTTAAAAGTGTTTCCTGCCTTTAAAGGAACAGTTCACTAAGTTTTCATCCATAATGAAAACTCAGCTGTTATCTTGTCACCCCAATGTTAGTCCAAACCCCACTGAAGTTTTCACAGACACCAAAGGCACAGCGACTGAGCTCTCTGTGGGTCATCTGTTTCAAAATGCCATCAAATTACTCCAACCATCCGTGCAGCAGGATCCAAGTGCTCGGTAGTAAAGCAGACTTGTGGGCCCACATCTGCCCCAACAGTACAGTAGCAAGCAGAGTCTTCCACCAGACTCTGAATTTTTCATTTTGGGGTGAACTAACACTTCACCTGGACTGTTACAAAAATGAAATTTTAAAGCGTAAAGTTTAAATCAGAATGGCAGTGTCCTTTGTCAAAGGATTGAAGGTGACAAAGTTGGTACGTATTGTTGTTGACTTAATAAAGAGTGAGACCCGCTCCACCCTTTCAACACACACAAAATTCTATCCACGTTTTTTCAGGAATCAATTTCCTAGAGAAGTCTATTTTGAAGAGGATCCCTTGTGGCCAAAGGAAATGATACAAAGCATCATCCAGACAGAAGTTGTAGTTTTTGAAAGCCCCTCATGTCTTGTGATTCAGTAATGACTGAGCCTGGGTCTTTCTCTCTGAACACATCATCTCCTAAGAGGCACTTGTTTAACTGGGACAGCACTCAGAGGGCTACCCTGGCATTTTGAATTTGAGTCTGTTTTTTGTCTTCACCAGACACTTGTCACACCGAATGCACATCCCACTACAGTTGGTTTTTAGTCACCGCTTTGCAGGTGCGTGCTGAAGAGAAGTAACAGACAAAATCTAAAACATCAAGGTTGGGCTGAACAATTAGTCGAAATATTATCAAAATTACAACATGGCCAAGTGCAGTATCCAAATCACAGGAGCTGTATTTTTTTTTCTTATAAAAGTGAAATGTGTGACAAAACCTAGCTGTAAATTAAGTATTACAATGCTACAAATTGTAATTTCCAGATGTAAGACAACATATTTGTATTGTATGTCATTTTGGTGTTTCATTAAATGTTGAAATTATAACGCAATAATGATTATTCACACTAAAATTGTTAATCATACTGCAGTTGCAGTATCTGTGAAATTAATCGAGATAGGATTTGTTTGCCTTATTCTTCAGCCCTACATCCAGGTATCCTTTGAAGCTATGTATTTCTACAAAATTTGTATAATCACAGCAGACATGCATGATTATCACATGATTGCTACTAATAGTTTTTTCCCCCCAGAAAGCCTCAAACTGAAGTAAAATTTCAAGGAAATTAAAAAGCACTTTTAGTAAAACAGAGCTTTAGCAAAAGTTCAGTCACGACTATGATTAGCACACACCACGTTCTGTGTCTCTGTCACTTTCCCACGCTGCCTCTGACTGTTCACATCAGCTGTTCACGTCTATTCAACAACACAGCCTCACGCCTTGATTTTTATCCCACCATCTTACTGCTGTGTGTGTTCTTTTTTTGTAATGTCTTCTTTATTAGAGTCGGACTTTACCATTAGGCAAAGGTCAGCAACTATCTTAGACCCCGAGCTGCCAAGGGCGCCACAAACACCACATGAAGTTAGAAATGACAGATTTTTTTTACCCTAAGAAATGCATTTCAAATGATTAACATTTCATTATGCTTTTATAGAATTAATGGATTTCTGAGCTCCGAGGCTGTGGCCCTGAGGGTCAAGGCAGATGTGCTTTTTTTTGTTTCCCAATATTTTCATCAGAGATAACCTTGACATTAAAACTATTAAGCATTCTTTCACAACCACAGTTCTTATTCTCCATAGCGTTGTATAATGTGTTGATTGAATATATCCTGTCAGTTTCCTTGTAATAAAACAGGGAATTTACAGTAAAATAACAAAAGGTTTCCAGATGAACCCACAAAACGAGCATGTGTTTCCAGACAAAAGAAGTGGGTGTTTATGCAGAGCTGGTAAGATGGTAATTAGGGAATTTGCAGCTGTGTTCATTTTCATACCAGTTCTTTGTTGATAGGATGCAAAACTGGCAACACGCAAGTGCAATGCAGCACAGATTTCAGGGCAAACAGCAGCTCTCTGACTGAATCTAGCCCAGTCATGTCTGTACTGTTCACTTCAATAGTGTGAGGACTGCTGAAGAGAAGAACTTACTATAAATCATTTTAGATAAATGTGGATTGACAAGGGGGAGAAAAAGGGATGTTTAGGGCCCCATTCCTATGTTTGCCTTAGGCCGTAAAATCACTAAGTCCGCCTCTGTTCTTTGTGTTTTCAGTCATGTACAGGCTGCTTTTGTGCACCTCTCCTCCCCGGCACCTCCGGGTCCTCTCAGCTGCTCCAGCATGCCACATCATCACCTCCAGTGACTCCATGAGACGATTTTATTATGCTGCTGCTCAGGGCTGCTGTCCCTCCAGGATAACCCTCTTTAGTCTGGGCGTCTACGACTCTCACCACCTAGACTTTCATTTTCATCACTCATCGTTGTTATCAGGAAAGAATTATCTTTTTCCATCAAAGTGTTTTACACATCAAAAAAGGCAGAAGTAAGAAAGAAGAAAAGAAATGGCCACATCTATAACCATCTTCCATCTTTTCTGGCATTCTTTTGTGGTGCTTGAACAAAATATTTGCATGGTGGATTACTTATTTTAATATGAATTTTTAATTGTAAATACTTGTAAATGTATTGAAATCATATAAATGAGGCTTTAACTCACTAAATTACAGAGCCCTGCAGAGGCAACTGAAACAGAAAAAATAAATGTTTCCTCTCCAGGGATCCTACTTAACACCTAATGACCATAGCAATCTTTAATTCAATGAGAAAAATGCTCAGATTGCAGTTAGTTGTTTCCTCTGCAGTACCATTTCATTCCTTACTGTAGTCGTCTATGTTATGCACATTCATCTCTTCCTCTTTACCAGTTCCTCTCCCGGCTGCTGGCCATATAGCTCATCATCACTGTCTCATAAAATGGCCCATGTATCAAGGCCCTCAGGTCCAGGAATGTGTCAAAATCCTAAAATGGACTGTGGACCTTTTGCTGGTGGGCCCCAATATGTTTTATAGCAAATGAGAGTAGGTCCCAAGGTGAGAGACTAACTTCCTCGTGTCTTTGCTCCCTGTCTAACAAAAGTATAAAAACCCTTCAGGTGATGACGCATGGGTAACATTTAGCAGAATGTGGATGGGCAATACATTTTTATATTTCTTAGGTAGAGTGATGTACAACAAGTGTTAAATGAGCCTTAGTCCCTTGACTGGTGACATTACATTTGTAATTTGTCGCCAGACAGTAGAAGAAAAACACATTCATGTGTCCTTTGATTGAGAAATGCAAGGTAAAGTGGGACGGGAGATGAAGGAACTGGCTCTTTGCCTTTGAGAGAAGGGATAGGGATTGGAAAACCGGCAGAATCATGGGGGATTTCAAATTATACTATATAATGGCTGTCAATTAACAAAACAACAACAACAACAACAACAACAACAACAACAACAACAACAACAACATTGGGAAATCTCAGCTTTCCACTCTGGTGACTTCCTTCCCTGTAGTCTGATGACTGCAATTAAACTTTGACTGCACCTCTCTGCCCGTAAAGTGGCAACAGCTGGCAAAGTTGCTCTGTTGCATACTCATACTGGCTCAATACTCAACATGACACTTGTGTGCCATGGCCTTTAAGAGCCCTTTTATGCTTTGGAAATTTTCACTAAGTTTCATTTTTCACAATGTATTACCTGACTGTCTGACCTCAGAGCTGAGGTACGTAGGCCTGCCGCACACCATAAGATCTCCCAACTGAATATAGGGGTCCAAGCTGATCCCAGACAACAAGTCACGCTCTGATATCCCAAGGCAGTCTGGGAACGCCTGGGACATCTTGATCACGTTCCTATTTCTGCCAACATGTTGGAAATTTCTATGTTTATTCTGGTAGTATGAGATATGACATCATTCTATTTACTGCAAAGCAAACAGACTTGATGGAAACAGTCTTATCTTCAACTCTGTATTATTATTATTATTACTATTGCTTTTTTACTCACATGCAAACCTCTACCCTAAGAACCCATTTGGCTTTCCGTCTTGCAGAGCCTAGTCCCGTGAGGCCGGACCCACAAGACTTCATCTTGTCAGCTCCAGTTTGAAGTCAGACTCACTCGTTCAGCCTTGAAATGTGCAAACTTGCATTGTTGCCTCATCCTATAGTGTGGCACTCTGAGGCAAGATGGGATTAGGTTGCTCGGTAGTTTGACAAATGTGAGATGTCCTCTGATATTTGGTTGTGTAATGAGCTTCTGGCTTTAGTGATGATGTGGGATATAAAACTCAGATTGGCCAAAGAACTAGAATGGACGACCACGTTTTAAATTTTATTTTTTTCATAGCACTCACTCTTCATTTTCATGCCACTCTGAATCTCCTCAAAGACTTCTTTATATAGATTGAGAATCTTTCCAGTGAGAAGTTTAACTGATACTGGAGATGTCAGCCCAAAGGGGTTTTGCTTGTTGAGGGTTTGTTTGGTCTAGGCACCATACAGAAATCTTACGAGTTCATGTTTCACTTTTGAACTTTCTTTCCATCTAGCCACCTGAAATATTGGTTTGTCTGTGCCCGTCCAGGTTTTCATTGGTCATTTGTCTAATGGCTGTGATCTAGATGGTGACGCCAGAGAAGAACACCAGAAGAACAGTGTTTCAAAACATTTACTCCAAGTTTCTGATGGCAAAAACAACAAGATTCATTTACTGACATTTAGCTAGTCAGCACTGCTGTTCCTGTTAGCTGCTGTTAAAGATCTAGCTTGTCAGTGTACTTAAAACAAGTGGGTCATCAGCACTTTGTATCTACATCACATATGTCATTACTCTCATTGGTTCTAGGCTGGTCCAATCACAGTCAAAGTCACACTGGGCCACGTCCAGTGGCTCTTTCCCTTCCATCATTGGTTCCATTTTGAGAGGCTCCACACCTGAGATGAGATATTGTACGGTTTGGTAACACCGGGCTAGGTTTGTTTGTTTTTCGTTTAGGTTCAATATGCTGAATCAACCAGGGGCTGCTGAGGAAGGCTGACGAGGGCTGGCAGTCGATTGTTGGCCACAAAGGGCCCACCAAGATCTGACTGCCTTACTGCCAATTGCTGTGTATCCAGGTCTTGGCTAATTTGGCTTTTAAAACATCATGTAAGTGGGCTACTCAGGCAGGTCAGACTCCATTTTACAAGCGTGGGTCGATCTGCTGCCTCACTGTCACTGTTACATGAACTGGAGGCCCGTGGGCACATGGCAATCTTTGGAGAAATGCCTCCTTTGGTGCCATTTTGGTCACCACCTACAGGCTGAAATGCCAGCTAGCTTCAACACCGATGAAGATGCCTCTTGTCTCTCTTTGTATTAATTCTACAGTATGAAGAGAGAACAAGACAAAAACACATTTACTTGTTGTGATGATAGTTGAGTTATAGTATATGTGCTGAGCCCTGCATGAGGAACTGCGGTGACTGCTGTGAGAACATGTGCATGACAGAGACTGAACTAAAGTAGGAATATATGTCTAGGTATTCTCGAGTGTGTGTGTGTGTGTGTGTGTGCATGTGTGTGCATGTGTGTGCGTGTGTGTTTTCACAAAGTGTGCAGTTGTGCCTCGGTCTCCTTTGTGATGTGAATAGGTAGATGTACCGCTGTCGGACGTTGTTCAATAATTCACGTCCAGCGTCCTTCCTCTGCACGGCATCTTTTCTTCTCTCATCAAAGGACGGCAGAGGGATCTTGTTCTCCTCCTGGTGTTTCTGTCTGCCATCCTGTGGCTCAGCGTTCCATGTGCCTGGAGCATCACATGTTTAAGCCTGGACCTGTGACCCGTCCTGTGTCCATCAACCTTTCATTATCTTTCCTTCCCTGCACCAACCTCTAGAAATCACATTGCTGAAGAACTTTTTCACTTGCCCGGCTCACTCCTAACTTGCTACTTAAAGAGTTGGAAAGTAACTAAGGACATTTACTCAGGTACAGTAATTCAGGACAGTTTTTAGCTGCTTCATATTTTTTCCTGCCAACATTTCAGCGAGAGATATTGTCCTTTTGGCTGCAGTTCATTTATCTGATGTCTGTATACTAGTTACTTCTCATAATAAGCTTTTACATGCAAAACAAAATCTGACACATTGTTAGAGTCATAAGTTTGCAACAGCATAGGAAGCAGTCAGACCTTCATCCTTTAAATACTTATTTCACTTTAACACATCACAGACCATTCTTCATAGATGCATACTTTTGCTTTTCATACGTAAGTACATCATACTTCATTTTTACTCTATTTTATTTGATTGCAAGATTTTTACTTTTAAAGAGCAACTAAACCCCAGGTGATGTCACCACCTGTTAAACTCTATGGGCAGATGACATCACCGGACACCAAACACCAGACACCCTACTTTTCACCAGTAGGGGTCAGGCTTCACACAGATTAGGGTTTGGGGTTGAGTTACACTTTATCAAAGTATTTTTCCATTATGTTGTTGCTGCTTATCGTTAAGTGAAGGATTTGACAACTGTTTCCACCACTGGTAGAAAAAGTTAAAAAAAAAAAAAAAATGCAATAAAGCATAAATGCCTTCAAGGAGAATGTTGTTTAGAGTGTTAGCTGTTTAGAGAATGAATATTGGCAAATTGACAAAACATTTTTTTGTACATTTTGAGAGCAGATGCCAGGACAGAAGGCAGATTTTCCATATCTAATGTAAATCAAAATCTAAATGTAATTCTAAAATGTAAATGTTGTCCCTACTGAGCACGCTGCCTCAGCGCTGAGCATGAATACGAGCAGACAGAGGAAATTCAGGGACTCTGAAGTACGGCTGAAGTGACTGATGCCAAACCTTGATCCAGTGTTCAGAGGAAGAAGTGCAACAGTCTCAAGGCAGAAAACTTGAGGCATCGTCCTTTTATTCCAATGAATTGGTGATTTTTTTTTTTTGTGCAATTAAAGAGCACACTACCTCCTCTTCAGGATTATATGTTCTCAAGTAGGCATTGAGCATCGTCCTTCCACTCCTCCATTCAGCCTGAACCCTGGCAACTGTACAAGAAACTAGGGCCAATAATTTGGTAATAACTTTAATTATCTATCTATCTATCTATCTATCTATCTATCTATCTATCTATCTATCTGTCTGTCTTTTTCTAAGCCTGAATGAACAATAGCTAGGCTCTGACCAATGAGGCCTTTCTTTCTGGTCAGAAATCTCACAATTTTGAATTACTTGTAAAATATTTAATATTGTTTTTATTT
>OMLB01050104.1:0-12605 GCA_900302555.1 Myripristis jacobus
TTCCGATTTGGTCATTTTAGAGATGCGAACATGTTCTCTTGTGAATTTTCAGTGAATCATTATCAGCTTTATAGCCAGCTCTGCCTTCAATTTGTTTTACTTGGATAAGTGTCAGGGAATGCTGTTGCTCAAGGTATTGTGCACCTGACAAAATTAATTCAGACAGCATATACTGTCTGAATATCCCCTATAACTGTAAACTTGATACTTCCATTGACGGTCCATCCCCTCTGCTCCTAAGGTCCCTGGTTTGCTCTTGGGTAAACATGAAACACTCATCTGCTTCTTTTCAAGGTCTCATTTATTCTTACACAATGATGCCGACTGCATACCTGCCTCTGTTGCCAACTGGAATATACTGTGTCTATATATGTTTTAAAAAAAAATACAGTAGAGTACAGTAGGACAGTACAGTGAATAATTTATTTCATTATCATTATTTTGCCATCCATTTCATTATATAATTTATTTTGTATTATTTTTGCAAACTCAGAGCAAGTTGATTAGAATGTGTACTGTCGCTTTAAGAACTTGGCTCCCCTGCACAGTTTCACTGTGCGCTTTGTTGTTGTTCTGTATGTACCTGAGAGCTGTGCACCTGAAGTCTGATTGCTTCACGAAAAGAGAGAAAAAAAGGGAAAAGCACCAAGGAAGAATAAAGTTGCCAAACTGGAAACATTCTTCTGTCACGTTTTTCAAGGGGGCAACATAAATTTGGTGTTTCCGCCCGGTTTTCCACCATTTTTCGCCACGAAGCAACACAATGAGAGGGAACCACGGTGCTGGCTAGCCAAAAGGTCTACTTGCCTAGCATGCTAACGTAGCTCCAACTCACAAGAGCGGAACCTCGCGGAACAGAGGGACAAAAGGTAACAGTTCAGCCATGCCCAATCCAGAGAGAATGTCGCCTGAATGGGAAAGTTTGCTGGGAGAGATAGAAGAAAATTTACCTTCGCTTACAGAAGTGGAGTTAAATGAGGTATGTAAATCTCTTGGCCTAACTGTGGATGAAAGTGACAGACACACACTTCGCAAGCTGAGAAGACTTATTCTGCAGCACTTAGAAGGAAAAAATGTGGTGTCACTGGAGGATGATGGACTATCAATATTGCTAAGTACAAAAGACAGCATAGTAACAATGAAAAGTAAACAAGAGGGTGGTAATGAAGCAGTACACGGCCACCAGGTGGCGTCAGATGGTATTGCACCCAGTGAACAAAATGAAGAGAATGCTGACCAGAGTGGTGCAGAGCCCTCCATTGCCCCTGTAAGAAGTCAGCCTATCCACCCATTGTATAAAAGAGACCTGAAAATAATAGGGCAAATAGGAGAATCTAACCAAAAAGACAAACTGAGCTACGCCAGTCTTGAGAGACAAATCCAGAGGGCTCTACAGAAGGGGTACGATGAAGGTGAGATAGTGGAAGCCATTATCCAAGCCATTGTGCCCAGGATAAAATTAAGGAGTTACCTGGAAAGCAGAACTAGCTTGACATTGCCTGCCCTGAAACAGATCCTAAGGACTCATTACATTGAAAAAGATGCCACAGAGCTGTACCACTCACTGACTCATTTAGTCCAGGACCCTAAGGAGACACCCATACAGTTCTTGGTGCGGGCCATGGACCTGAGGCAGCAAATCCTCTTTGCATCAGAAAGAGCACAGGCTGGACTGAAATACAGTGCTGAGCTGATCCAAAACCAGTTTCTCCAGACAGTCATGACTGGCCTCCATGATGATGCTATCCGCGCAGACCTGAAACCATACTTGCAAGACCCCCTGATACAGGATGAGGTTCTTTTGGTGAGAGAGAATGCTGCTTACAGTCTGGAAATGGAAAGGAAGAATAAACTGTCAGCCGCAACAAAAAGCAGAACAGTGAAAGTAGTAGCTGTAAATGATGAGGAATCTGACGAACCTGAAAAAGATAGTCATTCTAAGGCAGAGCAAAGTAAAGCTAAACAAAACAAGTCAATCAAACGTGATACCCTGATGGAAAAGATGGATGAAGGTAACAAAACAATATGTGAAGCCATCCAAAGCCTTACCCCCCAGGCAGCATGCCTTACCCAGACTCCTCTTCCCCGAGCCACCAAGTCGACTGAGCAGCCTATGAAAAGACATCAGCCACAGCATCACACAACATATGCCCGAAGGTGCCAACAGTGTGAAACATTCAACCCTGGTGGGAAGTGCAACCACTGTTATAAGTGTGGCAGCAGTGAGCATTGGGCAGCGGGCTGCTGGAAAAAGACCCTGACTACAGCTACTACAAACAAGATTGAAGTTGTATCCCCCACTGAAGTTAAGACAGGCCCAGCAAATCTGTTTAACATCACAGCACCTCTCACTGGGAAGCAACAGAAGACGGCCAGACTTGTGGGGAAGAGATGTGTAGTCCGAGGCTCCCTGGGAGGCGTGAGTACATCAGTACTGTGGGATACCGGTTCCCAAGTGTCCATTGTTGGCAGTGGTTGGAAATGAAAACACTTACCGGATGTTAAGGTGAGACCTGTTGGGGAGCTGCTTGAAGAAGGAAAGTTGGACCTCTCCGCTGCTAACGGAACAGACATTCCGTATGAAGGATGGATTGGAGTCGAGTTCACCCTTTCTAAGGATGCGGCGGTCCTTGTGCCAATCCTAATTGCCAGTGATGACCTTGAGCGCCCCATCATTGGGTTTAATGTAATTGAGGAGCTGGCACAGAGAGACCCAACTGAAGAAAACGGCCAGATGGTACAAATACTGTGTTCAGTGCTGGTGGTAGGACAGAAAAGAGCAAGAGCAGTTCTTTCAGTCCTGAGGAAGCAAAAATCTGACAGTGACCCCCACATAGCCAGACTAGGAAGACAACCAGTCACCATCCCAAAATATGAACGAGTGAAGGTAGTGTGTGGGAGACTGAATAAAAGGATAATAAGTGACTCACATGTAATCCTAGAGCCGAACCAAGATGAGCCATGGCCAACAGGACTGGCTGTGAGGGAACAGCTCATTCAGCTTCCAGAGGGAGACAATAAAAAAATAATAGTGACAGTTGAAAATACAACAGACAGTGACATCACACTACGTGGGCGGACGACACTTGGCTGGCTCCATGGTGTGGATGCTATATACCCACTGGAAAAGAAAATGGAAAGTGAGGAATCCCAATCAGCTGCCTGCAGTATTGAACCCCATACTGAACAGCCCAGCCCAGCATCAGAAGAGGAGCCCTGGGATCCTCCAATAGACTTAATGCATCTGCCAGAGGACCAACAACAGCGGGTGCAACAGATGCTCCGGGAGGAGTGTGATGTGTTTGCGAGGGACGAGTGGGACACAGGATGCATCCTCGATCTGAAAATGAACATTACTCTGAAAGATAATGTCCCTGTCCAGAAAGCATATAATGCAATCACGTGACACCTCTACCAGGAAGTAAAAAAACACATACAGGACCTGCTGAATCAAGGATTGATTCAGGAATCACATCCCTCTTACTCCTCGCCAGTGGTGTGTCTCAGAAAAAAGGATGGGAGTTTATGCTTGTGCGTCGACTACCGACAACTGAATGAGAAAACGCTGCCCGACCGTCATCCAATCTCCAGGATACAAGATGTACTGGATAACCTGCACAGTGAACCAGGCAATTCCTGGTTCACTGTGCTGGACCAGGGCAAAGCCTATCACCAGGGCTTTGTGAGTGAGAGCAGCAGACCTTACACCGTGTTCATCGCACCAAAAGGGTAAGAATCCCTTTTGGCCTCACAAACGCCCCAGCCACCTTTCAGCGTTATATGGAGGGATGTCTGCGGGACTTAAGGGACAAAGTTTGCATTCCTTATTTGGATGATGTACTGGTGTTCAGCGAGGACTTTGAACAACATGTTGAAAATGTCAGAAAAGTACTTCAGCTTCAAAAGAAGTGTGGCATCAAGTTAAGGCCAAAAAAATGTGACTTCTTCAAGCGAGAAGTATGCTACATTGGACGTATCATATCGGCGGAGGGATACAGAATGAACCCAAAAGAGACAGAGGCAGTGCAAGCCTTGAAGGAGGAGACACCGACCACTGTTCGTGAGGTCAGAAAACTGATGGGCTTCCTCAGTTATTACCAGCCCTTCATAGTGAACTTTGCCAGGAAAGCTAAGCCTCTCTATGCACTTTTAGCAAAATCACAGACTGAATGCAAAGGGAGTACAAAAAAAACGAAATGGGGCCGGCAAGCAGCTCAACTCCCACCGTGGAGGACCGTGTGGACCGAAATCCACAGGGAGAGCCTGGAAAACATTGTGGACCAGCTGTCAAACCCACCCATCATGGCATATCCGGACTTGTAGAAACCATTCGTGCTTCATGTTGACGCCTCAGAGGATGGACTAGGAGCGGTCTTGTATCAGCGTCAAGAGGGGACCCTGAAAGTGATTGCATATGGGTCTAAAACATTGACAAGCACAGAGAGAAATTACAAATTGCATTCTGGCAAATTGGAATTTCTAGCCCTAAAATGGGCCATCACAGAACGGTTTCGCCATTACCTGTTCCATGCACCGCACTTCACTGTATACAGTGATAATAACCCACTGACGTATGTCACCAAGACAGCAAAATTGAATGCCACGGGGCATCGTTGGGTGGCTGAATTAGCAGACTACCGATTCACACTCAAGTACAGACTTGGATCAGCCAATTGGGATGCAGACTTCTTATCAAGGCGACCAGCACCCATCGAGGAAGTCATTCAGGAATGCACGGAGGAGTGCAAGCAGGATGTCTTGCAGTCTGTCGGAGAAGCCTTGAAGGTGGCAAAAAGAGAAGACTCCAACTGGATCTCAGCAGTAACCTGCAATGTTGACACGCTGCTTCGAGAAAACAGCATTATGGTGCCAATTCAGCCTTTGTCTGTAGGAGACATTAAAGCTGCACAAAGTTCGGACCCAGTAATTGGCAGAGTGTTGGCCCTGAAGAAGTGTCATGATCACCTGAAACACAAAGACAAGCTGAGAGAAACTGTACCAGTGAGACAGCTCCTGAGAGAGTGGCCCCGCCTGCACGTGGATGAAGATGGGATACTGTGGAGAACAACGGTGTCCAAAACCCAGCTAGTAATTCCTGAGTCACTCAAACCTTGTATCTACACACACTTGCACGAAAAGATGGGACACTTAGGGTCTGACAGGATGGTTGCCCTAGCCAGACAACGGTGTTTCTGGCCCAAGATGAGAGAGGAAATGGAGCATCATGTAACCAAGGTGTGCTGCTGTGTTAAACAAAAAACAAACAAACAGAGTGACCCAGACACCCATACAGAGTATTGAAACATCTGTGCCGTTTGAGATGATCTCTATTGACTACCTGCATCTGGAGAAAAGCAGAGGTGGTGAAGAGTATATACTCGTAGTTGATCATTTTACCAAATATGCCCAGGCATATGCGACCAAGAATAAGTCTGGTAAAACGGCAGCACGAAAGATCTTTGATGATTTTATCACTCGCTTTGGTTTTCCATCAAAGATACATCATGACCAAAGAAGAGAGTTTGAGAACGACCTTTTCCACAAGCTGCAGAACTACAGCAGGATCAAACACTCACTTACGACTCCGTACCACCCTCAAGCAAATCCAGCAGAGCGCTTCAACCGAACACTGCTGAATATGCTGCGGACACTTACAGACATTGAGAAGGCATGCTGGAAGGAACACCTTAATAAGGTGGCCCATGCTTACAACTCAACTACGCATGAGTCGGCAGGCTTTTCACCGTTTTTCTTGTTGTTTGGAAGTGAACCAACCCTCCCCATCGACCTGATGTTTCCACAGAAAGGAGTGAAGGAGAAACAGTCACATGCTAGATATGTAGAGAAATGGAGAGAAACCATGCAAGAGGCCTACGCCATAGCAATGAAAAACTTGAAAAAGGCAGCAGCTAAAGGGCAGCAGAACTACAATCAGCACGCATGGAGCTCTGTCCTTGAGCCTGGCGATCATGTCTTGGTAAGAAACCTGACCCCTAGGGGTGGGCCTGGGAAACTACGCAATCATTGGGAAGACCAGACATATGTCAAGAGAGAATGACAAGAGAGAAGAGGCTCGGACAGTACAGCGTATGTGGTTGAACCGCTGGAAGGAAAAGGAAGGACACGTGTGTTACACCGGAATCTCCTCCTGCCCTTTCCTTACTTGGTCGACAAGCCAAAACCCAGTGATCCACATCTGAAAAAGAAAAGAAGTACCAACAAAGACAGAACATCAAGGCAACTAACACAGGATGCTGACCTGAATGACACAGACAGTTCGGATGAGGAGGAATACAGTCTGTGGGTGGAAAGAACGCCAGGACCTCACCTTAATGCAGAAGCAGAGGTATTCCATCCCAGGACAGAAATACCAAGGAAGGAGCTTGGAAATGTACTGATAACTGATGAGTGTCATGAGGAGGAGCATGAACATATGAGACATAACACAGAAAACTCAGAAAATGAACAATCTGCATCATCAGGAGTGGAGGATGAGCAGGCGGAAGCTGGGGTGCAGAGGGAGAGATCAGCAAGGGTCAGAAGGCCAACACGGATCTACACCTACAACCAATTAGGTCAGCCAACCTACCAAACAATAAGAGCCTGCTAAGTGGACACGGGGATAGAAGGATCTCCCGTGAACAGCAAAGATCCTACGACCAGATTGACACCTTGTATCCTTGCAATTATACAGTAGTAGTTGTTGAGAAAAGAGCATAAAAAGTTAAATTGGAGTTCATGTTAAGTGTTAAAAAAAATTCATGGTGACATAGTAGAGTAAAAATGATATTCAACAGTCATATAAATAGGGATGAGTAAAATAAGTGGTTACTAAGTAGCTGAGTGCGTAAAACATGTATTTCATGACAGAGTATAACACTGAGATGTGTGTAGGACTATTCACCTCTTAATACAAATGGACTGTGGAAATCTAGTCTTGTATTAATACCATGGGATTTATGAAAAAGAAAAAAACAGAAATTAAGCATTGAGACTGAGAGTAACTTTAGCTCAGAGACTGTTGTAAAGTACAATCTATGTCTTCATATTTCCATGTATTCTATTTCTTGTGAGAGACCATGTTAAAGTGTTAGTTATTATAAGAAAAGAAAAATGTTTGATAACATTTTATTTTTTGTAGTGGGGGAGGGTGTTGCCAACTGGAATATACTGTGTCTATATATGTTTAAAAAAAAGAGTACAGTTGGACAGTACAGTGAATATTTTATTTCATTATCATTATTTTGCCATCCATTTCATTATATAATTTATTTTGTATTATTTTTGCAAACTCAGAGCAAGTTGATTAGAATGTGTACTGTCACTTTAAGAACTTGGCTCCCCTGCGCAGTTTCACTGTGCGCTTTGTTGTTGTTCTGTATGTACCTGAGAGCTGTGCACCTGAAGTCCGGTTGCTTCACGAAAAGAGAGAAAAAAAGGGAAAAGCACCGGGGAAGAATAAAGTTGCCAAACTGGAAACATTCTCCTGTCACGTTTTTCAAGGGGGCAACACCTCCTCTTCTTTCTCTGTCCCCTGTTGTTGAACTTCTGCTCCTTTTCCCAAAACATACCTCTACTTTTATGTTCGCATCCGCTTTAACATCTTCGTTGTTCTTTCATTTCCGTGAATGCTATTTCATCATAATCTAGTTGCATGTTGTTCTGAAATGTTTATCTGCTGTGGGTAGAGCAAACAAATCACTTGTTGGTTATAACTGCACTGTAAGACTCTGATGTAAATTTACAGTGAAATCTGAACAGTACATTACTGTATTACTGTCATACAGCATCATACTGTATACTGCGATGTAATCTGGGATAAAAAAAAAAAATGATTACAGCAAATTACAGCATTTTAAGATAAAGCCATTTTTAACAAGATTATACTGTAAACAGCTGAGCATCATGGGAAGGTGAAACGTATGGGAATTAGAATTTGAAAATCAACCGACATAGCAAGACCGTTTTACTATCTGGTAGCTAAGCAGTTTTTTGCAGCTTGCATTTTATTTTTGCTGATTTCAACTTTGGTGCAAGTCTGCCAGCCAGACTCTGTCACCACGAAAGCACAGTCACAGGACAACTTGCTCAGCCTTTTGTCACGGATGTCCGGAGCTGCCTGACGTCCTCCACGGAGTAAGTTAACATTAATTCACCATTTTTTTCTGATTTAGGTAGAGGATTTGAGGATTTCTCCAGTTGAATTTTCTGCCTTTAAGAACAGTGGTAGAGCAAAGCAAAGTTTCGTTTTTGCAAGCTAGCTAAAATTAGAACATGTCAGCATTTTGCCTATAGTGCTTTGTGTGCCTGTTTCCACATGGATAAATAGAGCCGCGAAAAGTTTCGTATTTGCAAAGTTCTAGTTAGCTAAAATTAGCGAGTCTCAGTATTGTGTATTGCTTTACATTAACACTAACTGTTGCTTTTGCTGGTAGATATTTTAACTTCTAATTTAGAAAGGTAGTAAAAATCCAACATATGATGACGTAAAGGCTATTCTCACCAGGACTGACTGCAGTTTGACTGTTTCAAAACATCCTGCAGGTTCTTATGGCACACTTCAAGGAGCCGTTGGATGCCCTCATCATCCAAATTGATGTAAGATTATCTTTGTTTCAGTGTCTGTTTTAACAATATTATAGTTAGACATTTTCTTTTTTCTTTACGTAAGTTCTTTTCCATTATTCTAAAATTCCAGTCCATTCATTGTCAATAAACATGTATATGCAAGGTATAATAAGTCATTTTTTTCTTTTTTTTTTAAGGTGTCTGCCACACCACCCATTGTGCCGATGTATAAACAGAGGTCTGTTTAATTTTTATGCATTTCAATTAAGTTCATGTTCATTAATGACTTTATTTTTATTTTTCAGTCCATTATTTTCATGTGTTTACTGTCTAGTAGCTCTGTTTGTCTGTGAATGTGGTGTAGAGTGTTACAAGGATACAAGGATACAAGGAAGTTTATTTGTCATTACACAATAGGTTGTATAGTGAAATTAAAATGTGGTTCCCTCTTGATTGGTTAATTAATTGATTGATTGTGTAGAAAATAGAATTGAGCTTGAGCTTGTTATTGAGCGTGTTAGCCAGCAGGTGGCAGCACCACTGTTTCCGACCATTGCTTCGATTGAAACAGGAAACTTGCACTTCTTTTTCTGTTGTTGCAAGCTTCCACCTTGGTATTCGATCCCAAATACCTAGGAGTTATTCCAAGTTTTGTTGTGTGTTATTGTTTTGTGTAAATGTAGCCTAAGTTTTATAGACAGACAATGGGAAGTCATTTTAGCAGAAGGCCAGAGAGAGAACTGAGTGGTCCTGTTAAGTATATGTATGATAATTTTGGTGCTGATAGCATTAAATTTGTTGCAACATGGGTTAAAGTAACTGCAGATGATGGTCTTCTCAAATTTCCCCAAAAATGGCAATTTTGACTGAACCTGACTAGAAATTTTAAGAGAGAGATTCAGTTCTTGCAGAGATAACAACAAACATTTTTTCTCCCTCAGACTCTGGAGGGGTGAAAATGGCACCAAAATGCAAAATAGCTTCGCTTACAGATCAAAATAAAAGTAAATAGCTAGATTAGAAGAAAGAAAAGACACAACGCAGATAGAAAATAAACCAAACAGCCAGTTAGTTGAGTCCTCTAACATAATAGCTAAATTGGAAGAAAAAAAAAGAAAAAAACAAAACAAAACACAACGCAGATAGAAAAAAATCAAATCCAAAACCTTTATCCTGTGAAAGAGATAAAAGAATCTAGTGATGATGACAGCACTGATGATGATTGGATTTTTGAGTACCCAAGATCTTCATCATCTCTCTGACTAGAGAGATGATGGTTGGGTTAGGAAAAGAGGCATTTGTTTATAAAGCTTGGAGTCGAAGAGAGCTAAAGGAAATAGTGCGAAATTGAATGCAACTGCTAAAACTGACTTTAACATCTGATTTGAAAGACAAAGTGTTTGATGTTTGTAAAATTCCCGCAATTCCACTGAACTTACAAGAATCACACCAGAGCAAGTGCATGCTTTCCACAGTGTCATGGCATTTGCAGGTCAAAATGAGGTAGTACAGCAGATTGGTTTTAGTCCCCTCACCAAAATTAGTCAAGGAAAGATGAGAATCCTTGGGGGATTTAAGATGATGACTACAGCAAAAGAAAATTGTGGCCTGTCACAAAAATCAGATTGATGAACCTCCTCCCGGTTACGTGCAAATTGTGTTTGTTAACAGTCTTCAGCCAAAGATTAAAGTAAAAGTATAACTGACAGTTGGATGGACAGGAAAATCTATGAATGAGCGAGTAGAGATAGACCAACATCATTGGGATAACACAGAGCAAAGATAATATAAAATGCATGAAATGCTAATGCTTGCCCAAGTGTCTCACTACACAGGTGGAGCAACCAGAGGACGACGCAGTGGCAGAGCAACCTACAAAAGAAGAAGGTGGAGCCAAAAACATGGGCCAAGAGATCATCAACATCATGATCAAAGTCACAACTCACCCTTTTAAACAACGTACAAGAGAACTGCTTCCATTGTGGTGAGCCGAATCATTGGATGAGAAACTGCCCATATAGAGCCTCCCAGAACCTTACCATGCCTACGGCACCTCCATTGAGAAGCCAGATGGAACACCAACAAACCCCACAGCACAGTCAATAGAGCTGTCAGGACAGCGACCAAAATTGAAACAGCAAGAATTGTGACCCAAGCTCCACTAATTAAATTTGCAGAAACCTCATTTGTTGGAAGATATATAAAAGGAAAATCGGTATCCTTTTAGACAAGAGACAGGAGCTTCTCTCAACTTTAAAAATTGACAGAATTCACAAATTTGGAAACATCTGAAGAAAGGCAGCTGCCAAATTTGGTATTCCTGTCCTGTAAAGCTCTGTCTTTCCATACCCGCTAACGACTTTGCTTCTCCTAATAATGTGGCTCTCTTACAAGAGGCTGCTGATGTGAAGGAGCAGGAGTCATAGCTTTCTCATGGTTGTAGATATGTAAATAATCTTTGGGTCCACAACGATGGCCGCGTTGTGGCACCCAAGTCCTTGTACCTGTGGCTTGCACGCAAGTCACATGGCTTGTTGCATGTGAGTGTAGCCCGGATGAAAAAAAAAAAGGGATTAAAATACAAGTTAATTCCTAATAATTGTATATGGAGAATAGTCATTAACATTCATTAAACTGAAAATACTTTAGTTTAACAACAAAAGGAAAAATGGTTAACTAAGAGATTAATATAATTTCTTATTTCTTAAGATGTAAAGGAAAAAGTGTATTTTGTGGTAAAATTAAGCAGTGTTAAAATTTATTGAGTGTTAACTGAGGAAACACACCGATTGGACCTTTAGTATTGTTCATTTTGTTTTATTGGTTGTTTGATGTGTCAGTCAAATTTACCTGTGGCAATTGGGTTGAGTAAGAGAAGGGGCCGGCTGAGGGGTGAAAAAATGTACGGAGATGCGGAGAAGCGAAGGGGCACGGAGAGAAAGGGTGTGGAAAAACTGAACAAAAAACACGGACTATTGTGAGGTTAAAAGCGTGTGGATAAAAGTATCCCTGCAGTTTAGATTCACAGTGAGTTTTTGTTAATGCTACATTAAGTTAAGTGCAGTATTTTGTTTCAGTTTGTCAAAGTCTATTGTGTGTTTGTTTTTTTCGGCCGAGCGACAGTCGCTAAGCTAGTTGCTAAGTGGTAGCTTTAGCTGTTAGCCGCCAAGCTAGCGCCGTTGGACCTTGAGTTTGATTGGAGTGGCGCTAAAGTTTGTTGCGCCTCTGGCTACGCGGGAGGAGAGACCTTTTCCCATTAGCGTGGAGACTCTGCTGAACGGAGCCGCCATTTTGGCTCAGAGGACTGCCGTGAGTGGGACTTGTGGGACGCAGCGGAGCTACTGGTAGGACTACTTAAGCCCTATTTCTCCATTTTGGAGCCTCTTGATTCAGACTGACTTCAGTAAAAAGGATTTGACGGCTCACCTCTCCGAGCAACACTCAGGCCTGCAACTTTTGTTGTTTTGGGATGTGTGTGAGAGTGTG
This sequence comes from Myripristis jacobus, assembly GCA_900302555.1. Taxonomy (NCBI): domain Eukaryota; kingdom Metazoa; phylum Chordata; class Actinopteri; order Holocentriformes; family Holocentridae; genus Myripristis; species Myripristis jacobus. The sequence goes on from OMLB01050104.1 coordinate 12,055, forward strand.
TGTGTGGGCCCACTGAGTAAAAAAGTGTTTTTTCTTGTATCTGAGTTTACTATAGTGATCATTTGAAAGAAAGGGTGATATTAACATAAATTTGAGAACCCATATAACATATATATAATTTTTTGAGTGATATTTTGGATACTCATAAGTCAATTTGTATATTTTTTCCTTGGGAAAGAAACTGATTGAGTTGATAATTTTTACAGAAGGTGTTTATTTTGGCAATTTATTATTTGTGTATTTTGAAGGGTTGAATTAATATTTTACTATTTCATTATAAAGTGAGTATTTTATTTTTGTTATTTGAAAAAAACCCAACAAATAGTAAACTGTTCTTTCATTTAAAAACGCCTGGGGTGAGTTATTTAAAATAGTATTTACAGTGTATCTAATGTTAAGTGTTATTTTTTTGTATAATGATTAGAGTGCAGTCAGAGCACATTTAATTCATTCAATATAGGTAAACCTCCGTGGTATTTACCTGAATACGAACCCAAGCACCCCATCATTCTTGTTGAAGGTGAGTTAAAGTACTTGATAACTGGCATAGG
>OMLB01050109.1:0-16480 GCA_900302555.1 Myripristis jacobus
CATCTCGTTGATTTTCCTTAAGAAATGGAAGTACTGTAAAGTGTAAAGGGACAATTCAATGGGGAGAAGAGCCTCATTTATTTTCCATGTTTAACCCTCCTATTATGTTTGGGGTCAATTTGACCCCAGCCAATGTTTAACGTCTCTAAATGAATGATTAACATCATTTTTTTTGCTTCATATTTAATGAGTGTTCCTAATGTAATGGGCACTACCGGGTAAAGATGAAATTGACATGATGATATGTTTTCAATGTCCTGTTCACACTTTGTAACGCATTGGTTATAAATAGCAAAAGTCTGTACTTAGAAATAATATAAAGCCATTAAAACACCAAAAATTAATATTTCTTTCCAATTTCAGATCAATCAGTGAGATTTTATGGTGATTTGCATATTTTTCCATTGTCACGTAATAGGAATACTGGATGTCTAAGTGGTGGGAGTTATGTTTTATTTAAAGGGATATTTAGGTAATCAACAAAGAAACATAAAGTGCCTGACACATAAACTTTGATAACAATTTTAGTTATAATAATTTTGTGGAAGTTTAAACTGCAGGGGTCAAATTGACCCCAAACATAAAAGATGTTCAAAAATGTGAACATAACAGGAGGGTTAAATCAGCAAAAATGTATATATGTATTATATTATATATATTATATATGTATTTCTTGTTGTGAGCAATGCACCTTATATTCTGTGCACCCTCACTTGGCATGACGTATGGGTAGATAGGCTTAAAGTAAATAAAGTCTTTTGCTTCCAGCATTTTTAGAAGGACTAACAGTTCTCTTTTTCTCAGTATTGACAGGAGTATTATAATGCTAATACTTGCAACTCCCTCTCTGTCCACAGCTCCACCGGGTATCAATGTCCTGGAGCATGAGAGTATAGCTCTGGACATGCCCAATTCCTACTCCACCTTCAATCCCCCACACACCTACTCCTCCAAGAACCTCTCCTTTGTGGACGCACCCTCTCTCCCACCCAGCCCCCACCACCAGTCCCTCAAGTTCAGTTTCACACCTACCGTCCAGCCCCGGGAGCTGCCCCGCCAGAGGCTGCCTGAGTCCTTCAATCTAGTCACCCCTCTGCCTGCTGCCTTCTCCCTGCGCTCTGACTCAGCAGTCTCCCTCTATAGAGCCCGTATGGAAAACAGGAATGTGGTCTTGCGAGTGCTCAACGGTGAGAGGAACTAAAACTTTCTTAACTTACTGAATTTCACACAGTGTATATCGCTGTTGAAAAGGGTTTCTAACTCAGTAGAACACATCAACACTGTTACCTTGGGCCTCATGCTGCAGGACATACTCACCTGGTTTCTAGGACATGGCAACTACAGTATATGTGCAATAACTTACTGAAGGTGGTCCTTTTTCACTCTCTTCTCCCTGCCATCCTTATCCTCTTCAGACTCTGCTGATGCCACAGAGAGGCACAACTTCCTGGGCTTTGCATCTTTCCTGGCCCAGCTGGGACCGCATCCCTTCCTGCCAGAGCTTCTCGGGGTGGTCTCTCTGCGGGCCCCTCTGGTGACGGTGGTGGAGGAGCTGGAGAACAGAGACCTGCTAAGCTTCCTGTGGCGATGTCGGCAGGTAGGGAGGACTATTTCTCCAAAAATATACTCTGTTAGTGTGCGTCAGGTTATTGTCTATTAGTGTTCTTGCAAAGGGCAAAGGAAAATAATGACAAGCTGTGTGCCCTGAATGATTTATCCTTTCATCAGTAAGTGGAAAAGAGTAGCACAACATGACTTCCTTTTTTTTCTTTCAGGAGCATGTGGATCCTCCATGTGAGATGACTGAGAGACGAATCTTTACCATGGCAAAACAGGTGGCTTCAGCACTGGTCAGTATGCTAATATAGGATGCACATTTCCTTTAAGCCACATGTTTGACTTTCAAATAAATGTCATGCGAGATGATGTAAATTAAACAGTATCCTATTCTTCATCTCAGCAGTGATATAATAGGATGTTTTCCCTCTGTTTTGTCTGTGATTTTATTCGAGAGCCACCTACTAATTTTTATTTCCCCATGCTTTTAATTTTAGTACAGATGAATTGAACTGGACTGAAGGGATAAAAGACAATTATACTATGCTGAAGCTTTAGACGCATACGACAGAGAGTCTCAATAACCGACTGCTCTTCACAATGTCTTATCCTATCAAACAGGAGTTCCTTCATAGCAAAGATCTACTCCACGGCAACATCCGTGCTCACAGCGTACTGGTCAGCGGGCAGCACACAGCCAAGCTTTGGGGCCTGAATGGCGTCTACACAAGGAAAAACAAAAGTGCCACCCAGAGTGATGAGCCTAGCATGAAGAAATGGCAAGCCCCAGAGCTGTTAGCCAAGAGATCTGCCAGCCAGAGCAGTGATGTGTGAGTGTTTTTTTTTTTTTAATAGCTCAGTGTTGAAATGCCATTTTCAGTTAGCCATTAATATCTATAGTTTATCCTCATGTACAGATCTTGCTGTAAAATAATTAACAAAGTTTTAGAAAATATTCACAGTGCTAAATAAAATGTGGAACAGTGTTAAACATATGTACATTAACTGGACTTGTATTGGAGGTGTGAGTTGTTCTTTATTTGTCTCTGTGTTCTTCTCTAGCTGGTCATTTGGCGTCCTGTTGTATGAAATGGCGACACTGGGTAAGTTGAACTCTCACTTGAGCTAGTGATTGGAGTTACCCAATCATGAGTGATTTTAAAATCAGTCATAAGAGTAATACACCTTAGTTTATTTACTTTATTTACTTTTATTTCTACTGTATGTGTACCCACTTTCTCCCCAGGTGAAGCCCCTTTTGCAGAAATCCCAGTTAATGAACTTCTACAGTTCCACCAACGAGGCAAAACACTGAAAAAGCCGTCTCACTGCTCTAACACACTGTAAGTATCCACTGTGTGTTCCAAATAATGTACAACCAACCCAATTCATCAGTTATACTCCCTGTTTCTATGACTGGTGCATTAAAGAGCTTGTTATCCTCACTGGACCGCTGTATTCTGTATTTTTCTCAGATACTCCCTAATCAAGGTCTGCTGCCAATGGAAGGAGCAGGATCGACCCTCGCTGGCTGATGTCAGCCGCAAGCTCCTCTCAGGAGAGAAGAGTGCCTCTGACAAAGTCCTCAAGGTGCCTGAGCCGATTAACATTGAGCACTACCTGCAGGAGGCAGGATATGGGGAGTCCAACAGCTACACTGTTTTGTGATCACCGCCTGTGCCAGCAGAGGAAATGCACTTTGCTTAGGGCCTAATTCCCCAATGATCCACTTTGAAAACATGAGGTATTACAGTTCAAAACAATATCTTTATAGGTATAACAATAAAAGGTGCTCAAACTTTGAGTGCTTTGGGCATTGGAACTGTACTTGTTTCCTTCGAGTGCCCTGTTACTTCAGGCTCCCATAAGTTAAATGAGCATAGCCACTATGTGCTAAAGAAATACTTTTGGGAACCATTCAGCTTTCCTCTCTAAGACCTCATTCGTGTTTTTTTTTTTTTGCTGAATCTGACAATGCCTTGTAGGATCTGTGAAAACCAGCTGAAGACTTGTGTAAAGTAACGTTTTATTGAAGTTGGACTAAGATATGTAAACTTGACCAAAACACAGCTGCTGCATCTTCAGCTTGCATCTGATGATACTGTGTATATGAAGGTTGACAAGTCTTGTTTACAACCTGAAGTCAGTGTATAATATGTAATATATAAGTTATAATCTGTATTTTTATGATTTGTATCTCTGGCTAAGTTGGGGATAGGAATACCACATTAAGGACTCATGTAATGTCTAGTATGTTCATTGCAGTGTCATTAAACTGAATTGTTCCATAAGGTTTACCTAATAACTTACCTTAGGCTACGTCATAATTTCCTCTATTCATTATTTATGAGCAAAAATTAAAGTCGAATTGTTTGCACAAACTCCAATGTGAATAAATAAATCCTTGCAAGGTTTCGAACCTTTTCTGTTGCAAGTGGATACCACAAGAGGAAGGGACATATGTCCAGTAACAGGCATTGTTTATTGGCAGTACTGCATACAGGTAGACAGAGCACTTCCACTTCCAGAGCCCTTGAAAGAGCAAACCATGAGGAATACCTATTTTCAGGTAGTTAAGTCGATTAAAGCTACTAAAACTCACTACGTCATATCCATGAAAAAATAACTTTGATTGTAGTACAAAATGACAAAGATACAAAACTAAATTACGTAACTGGTAAAATAAAAATAATTAAAAAAAACACCAGGCTTTTTGAGTGTCCTTTCCTTTATATGATTGGAGCCTGGACTGAATGCCTTGTATGGTAAAAAACAAACAAACAAAAAAAACTGCTACTTTAAAAACAAAACATTTTGAAATGAAATGGACTGTTGTTGGTAGTAACACTACTAAAGTTAAAGCACCATTTGAAATACAGCAAGAAGGCAACGTTTCGTTTTTACCTCATGGATGAACTGTCCTAGCTAGCAGAACTAGCACCGATTGCTGCAGGTTGTCAGATTTGCAGGTTCACACGAGTATACATACATAATGTCTCTACTAACAGTGAAAAACAGACAAACACCGTTTCCCTCTCTACTAACATGGATATTTCAGACTGTTTAAACCTCCATGCTCACCACTCACATCAATACACATAACATGTTTTTGCACATTCAATGTCCAGAGAGTCTAAGCAAACTGTCCATCCCCATTTTTCCAGAAAACTGATGATGCACCACTGAATGAGAAACTCCTTTGTTACTGTCCCCGCTGGTCTCAGTTTTCACTTCTTATTCATAGAGGAACATGTCCTATGTACTGATTCCACAATTCCAGTAAGAAGTCAACAATGAGGAAAAGATCTTTGTGTCTTTCCTCTGGCTCTGGAGCGCTGACAGCCTCACTCTCGCAGGTTGTTGATGGAGGCACAGATCTTCAGTGCAGGACCCAGTTTGATATTCATGGTGGATATGAGGTGATCCTCTCGCAGTAGCAGCAGAGCTTGCCCATCTATTTCCTGGGAGAGGAACTGTGCAGCCAGCTCCTCACAGCCTGGACACATAAAAACCCCACCTTGTTATGATGTGGTAAAGAATGATGAATGCCACTCAATTCTCAAAATAAAACTTAAAAATTCCTCAGGAGTTTAGGACAATTCTTTCAGTCCATCAATATAGGAGTATTTTGCTCTACTGTTTATATTTTTATTTTTTATTTGACATCAAAACAGTAGACTGAAGACAGGTATTTAAAAATGTTATTTTAATTCTATGGGTTAATAGTCTTGGCATGAACCTGAGAGGTTTTATCCCTCCTTAGCCTCATCCTTAACATTAATAAACAAAGTGGTGTGCCCTCCCATTTGAAAATGCATAGTCTGCCTTTAAAATTAACCAAAAATGTATTTGATCAAAGACCACCAACCTTGAAGTGAAGAGATAAACCTGCAGACTTCTTCCACGCTCCAGTGAGCAGGAGTGGCTGGTAAAAAGTTGGCCCCGTCCAGTGGGAGGCTGCCAGGAGCTGAGCTGTCAGACTGAGGTGCGCTGTGGGCAGGTCTTGGGCAGGAGAGGGAAGAGCTTGGGGAAAGTGAAGGAGAATCGTCCTCTTCTTCCTCTTCTCCGTCGCTGGATGCATCCTCTGAGCGACTAGAATCAGAGCGACACTATACCCAGAGAATGGAGATCCAAACACAAGAGCCAGCAATTAGATCTCACAGAATAAGCTGCACTTGTTGGTACAATTGCCAGATTTTTAATCACAGATCTCACCTTTACAGGTAGATGCCTGCCTGACATTTTAGTACAGGCAATCTCAGAACTGCTCCTGCGAGGAGGACCTCTGCGCTTAACAATGCTGTCGGTGGGTGCTGGAGGCGGTGGAGGCCCTGCACCCGCTCTCCCTCTGCTTGTCCTGAAGTGCTGACTGCAGCTAACGTTATACCTGTAGGTCCAGAAGCAAAGTCAATACTGAGGATATTTCAATACATAGTATCATATCATTTTCCATTACAGTTCTAGACTGTCATGGACATGGACAAGAGTATGCATGTTTTCATTCAAGCCAAACACTACACAAGACGATGTCAGTGATTTACTACCCCTCTCTGGTTAATGGTGCACAGATCAGTAAAAATCACCTAGTTTAATCTTTATAGGGGATGAAATCTGCAGACTGTTACCATGCCAGAGCACATTAGTGCCTGTCCTTGGTGAATGACAAATATTTTTCAACAGTTGAAGGAATGACAGTTATCAGATCAGTCTCTTGTTTCATTACCAGCCCTGGTAACACAATGTAATGTACTGTATTTATGACAGTACAAAACAAGACAGTTCAGCATAATTTAAGAATGTAAATGAAAACTGTATGAGTCAAAGGGGACTGTACCTTTTCGCACAAGTCTTGGAGCAGAACCTCTTTGATCCTCTAAACTGACTGGCTGGAGCAAGACTCTCACAGTACTCGCACTTCAACACTTTAGACAAAACAGGAAACATAAACAGCATTATACATTTCAGTACAAAGTGACCACAAATTAACATTTAAGGTATCGTTCAAGATTTCAAAAAGAACAGCAACCCTTACTCGCTGGTCCATTCTCTGTGCGACCAACCATGGCAAAATCTCTGTCCTTGAGAAGTCCAGCAACCTGTCAACCAAAAGCAAGAAATGCTTTGATGCTTAAATTTACACTCACTAAATTCATCGTCATCCCAAATTGATTGAATTAACATGAATAATATTATATCAAGGTGCACTTACAGGGAAAGGTTCAGCTCCCTCCTGGATGACAAATCCCTCTATGAGGTGGGTGAGGACTTGAGGTTTGACCACTGCCTGGGGGACAGGAGCTCTGTCTTTGTCCCCATGGCCCACTCTTGACAAGGGCAGAGGCAGGGACAGGGTGGGAGGAGATGAGAAGGTTGCTGCAGGAGGAACTGGTGGAAATGAGTGAAACAAGGAACTGAATGAGCTTTCAACTGTATTTCTACAGTACTACAGCTACAATTTGCCAGTACTGCCTCTGTGGTTTTTATGTACACAATCTGAAGATGCCAAATGACATACCGGAGTCCTTTGTTGGGGCAGGGGATAGAGGAGGAGCAGAGTCTCTCACTGGAGCAACAGAATCTGTTGTTTCTGCTGCCATCTCATTGTTTGCATCCGAGTCAGACTTCCTCTTCAGGGAGCCAGCAGCATGTTTTGTCTTAAGGCATCAGAGAAAATAAGAAGAATGTGTTAGGCTCATCCTTACACATAGCCAAAGGAATATCTGCTGTTACCAAACAAACACTAGTTTCAATGGTTGACCTTACCATGGTGACACCACTATTATTGGAGGCTGTGCCGGCATTCACACCAGCTGTATTTTCCTGGGCTGTGGTGCTCCGTGTCTGGGCCAAGGCCAGAGCCTGTACATTTCCAGCTATGCCCTGTCTGGCTCCCACCAACTGGACAGGGATGTGGGGAGGATGGTGACCCCCCGTGTTGGCCTGGCTGTTACTAGGAGGGGCTGGAAGAATGGGTGGTGGGTGTCGAGGGGGCAGCTGGACAGGTAGGCGGTGTCCCTGAGCTGTCTTAGGCTGGATGGGCACAGGGCCTTTCTCTGCAGTAGCATTAGCCTGTTGCAGGGGCTGTACCACGAGAGTCTGAGTATTGACATTGGCTTTAGGGGCCACTGAACCAATGGGGTAGCCCTGGGTGGAGGTAGGAACATTTGAGGTGGGCACCAGGATGTGTGTCACAGTGGCAGCAGGGGTAACTGTAGTTACTGCTCTGGCCTGGCAGAGTCCAGAAGGGGACAAGAGGAGCTGGGAGAGAGGCAGTGCTGGAGAGGAAGAGGAGGATGAGGAGGGAGCTACAGAGGCAGCAGGAGTAACAGTCATGGTAGCCTGGTTTCCAGTCTTCACAGCCATACTGTTGGCGGTGGACTGCTGGGTGTAGCTGGACATCTGCTTAGCCATTTGTTGTTGCTGTTGCGGTTGCACTTGCTGTTGCTGAGCTGTCTGGGGGAATGACGGTTGTTGCTGTTGACCTAAAGGAAAATTTGTGCTGTCTTTCCTCTCTGGAAACTCAGACTTAACAGCAGGGGCCCTAGGAGTGGAGGCACAGTGTAGGGCCAGGTTCTGCACCTAAAAGATAAAGAATGGAGTAGGTTGGTATGAGAAGCATGTGAGAAAGGTGGCAGGGGAAGTAAATGATGGAGTCAAGTCGTGTCCCCGCAAGAATAATTTCTCAGAATCTGAATAACAATCTGACTACATGTAAACAACTCAGACTTGACATTGCAGATAAATATTAGTCCTCAAACCTGATCATTGTCTGACTGAGCACTGGCAGGGGTAGGAGAGACTTCTTGCTGTTGCTGAGGCTGTTGTTGTTGTTGTTGTTGTTGTTGTTGCTGCTGCTGTTGCTGCTGGGGCTGTTGCTGGGCAACTGTTGCTACAGTAGCTGTTGCTGTACCACCAGGCATGAAGATGAGCTGAGAGGCAAGGGGAGCCCTGAGAGAGCGGTTGACCTGTGTAAGACAGAGTAAGAGATTGTCAGTCTTTAACTGCAGACATATAAATTTGGTGCACCTCCTGAGTGGTACATACAAAACTGAAACTTTAGTCTAACACTTAACTTTTAGTTAGGGTCCAAACCTCTTCTATAACATACATGCATGTCAATAAATTGTGACTGAAAACATAAGATTATCTTTTTTCTCATTTTATCTTGCAAACATCCTTACAAACATCCTTGATAAGCTGGTGATAAGCTGTCATTGCTGTAGTGTTTCACTTTGCAATCAGGCTGTATCACCGATATTGTGATGTCTTTTTTCTTGGATTTCCTCTTGATGACTTTTCCTTTTGATATGACTGTAGTGCTTCTTTAAGTACTGTTGTTAATGTTGTCTGGTCAGCCATGGTGGCTATAACTGCTGCCAAAAAATACTAAAGAACTACTGATGTAAAATGCATTACTTGTGTGTAAGATGATTTCTCCCAGGAAAGACTTTCACAACACTTGATGTTTTGAGCAGCAAATACAAAGGCTTTCATGAAATATCACTACTACATTAATCAGTCAGTTATACAGTCAATTACAACATACACATATTTATATGAAAGTGTCATGATTATTGCTTTAAAATGGCAACACTACATGACAACCGTTAACTCACCCTAAGATACATCTGCCCCTGTCCTGCTGAATTCCCACCCAGCAAAACTGACTGGTTTAGAGCTGTTGTTGTTGCAGACGTGGCTGGGCCAAGGGGCCGGGGATTGGTCATGGTCCCCCCTCCGGACGTGGTGCTAAGATTGACCTGAGACAAACAGAAAACCAAACATTTTGATCAAACCTACTACGTATTTTTGTAATGTAACTGGAATTGGTTAAATGTTTGAGAAAATAATTACAGTGGTTGTGGCCTGGGACACGCTGTTATTTGGAGAGTTGGACTGACGACTAGCTGCAAGTGTAGCCTAGAGTAAAGAGAGATATTATAGGGATAGAATGTGCTCCTTCAAATTAGCAATATTTTGTATACTAGCTGATCACAGTTTTTCAATCCCATAATCACTTACCTGTTGCACAGCAGCCAGATTGTGGAGTTGGGCACTGCTGATCTGCTGCTGCAGCATGAGCTGCTGGAAGTATTGAGCCGCATTAGGCTGTCTCTGCAGTGCCTGGAGGGCCTAAAAATATGCACACACAGAAACACAAATCTGTAATCAACTTATCAAAAATGTTTGATTCACACTGCTCTTTTATGCTTGTCATATGGAGTCGTCTCTATATCTATGCTTTAGCTCCCACACATATAAACCAACACAAACACTGACCTGTACAGCCTGCCTCTCATATAGAGACATGTGGGCTATCTGTGGTGGGCGGGAATTCCCACTTGTCTGAGCATTTCCATTGGTGGAGCCTGTGTTTTGGTCTTCACCACCATCCATACTGGGTACTAAAAACACAGGAGGCACTCAGTGACTACAAAATTGAGTTGCAAACAGTACAAGTGATAGCATGTAATGCATGTTATGAAAAATGTCATCATGTATTTAAAAAAAAAAGAAGAAAAAAAAAGAAAGACATATCTTAATAAGACTGCACACTAAACATGCAGTTTGGTATACTTCCAATAACTGGGGCCTGAAAACTGTTTGACAGTTCTGATATTATAGCTACTGCTTAATCGAAGTCATATCAACTCAGCAGCCTTGAAATGTCTCAGGCTTCAGCTTGGAAGATGTACTCGCTGTCACAGCTGGACTAGCCGTGGCAAGCAAGTGGATTGTGGTATTTCCATTAGCAGAGTAGGTGTCAACATGATAGATGGATGCGAGGGAAAGGGCAACATGGAGGGAGGGACAAAACATAAGTGAGCAAGTAGCTACACAGCAATGGCTAACGCTGGCTACACTAGCGAGAGCGCACTCCAAACAAAAATGTAACCTACCGGACATGAACATCTTCTCAACATCTGTAACTAACCATACACGGGTAAATAGTGGACAAAACACACAGAACAGCAAACCCAACTGAGATAAACGAGAGCCAGCGAACTGTTAACACTGACGTTTAATAGCTACTGTAGCGCTAATTCAACATTAGCGTGCTAGTTAGCTGCCTACCTAGGAACGCTACCGCAGCTAACGTTAGCCAGCTACTTTAAGGCAACAGTAGCAGCTAGCTCACCGCTAGCCGGCTATCGCCTCTGCTATACGGTTGCATTTGATGGCTTACTGGCATTGCAATGTGTTTACCTTTGCTTGATATTTTTTGCCGTTTCTGTTAATGTATATATCTGCTGTTTGGCTCTTCAATCTCAGCAGAATTTGCAAACAACGACAAACCCTTCAGGGGTTTTGGCTCCAACGAAGCCCCGCCCCCCGCAGCGCCTCTTCCGGTGGAGGAGCGTCACGGCGCTGAGGAGGAGAGAGCGGATCCGTCTGATGAGTTTATAATTCTGAATGTATCTATATATATAAAAAGGGTCAAAAGGTTACCGGGAAATCAAAGACAGACTGCTTTTTATGTTTACACCAAAAAGTAATTCAGCTGTCTGCACTGTAATCTGTAATCTGTAATGTGAACTCCTATGATGTATTCTTATTCTCTAATGATTTTATATAAATGGAGTCTATTTTTTTCCAGTGATATTTTTATTTTATTTTATTTTTTTCATTCGTACTCCTCTTTCTTTGTACAACATTATGCTGAGCGCATGTCTGAAATGTTTGTACATTTGCATGTGTTTTCAGCAAAGATTAAAAATAAAAAATCCCATGAACATCCCCTGTATATGTTGAGAAACACTGTTCTCGATCAGTAAGGATATACGGGAGAGAAAATAAAAGAGCAATAAAAGTGCGATTCCAAAAAACTTTTAATGTTTTTTTTTTATGTTAATCTAAAGAATACGTAAAGACTATCAAACTTATAAACTCTAAAAAGTAATAAAACCGTCAAACGTACTGTAAATTATGTGTTGTATTTTTATGCATATGTCTATTTTTTTCAATGATGTTTTCATTGAGACCATTTTTTAATTAATATCTTTTATTTTAATTCATACTCCTGTTTTTTATACACCATATTGAGCACATGGCAGAAATGTTTGTATATTTTAATGTGTTTTCAAATTTTATTTATTTATTTATTTATTTTTTTTATAAGTTTGATTGGCTACTACGAAATAGAATTCTGTAATAATTTAGTGATGGAAAATGTTATGGCTAAGGATTGAAGAAAAATATTTTTCTTTTTCCTACCTCCATGCTTGGACTTAAGTCAGTGCCAGGCAGAAACAATAAAAGTGAAGTTAGCAGACTATAAAGCCAGTACACCCGAACATAAATCATTTTCATGCATATTTTCCAACTCCAAACTATATAAACTTTTAATGCTAATTGGATTTAAGCATTATCAGGTGATGTGTATTTGTGTAATGAGGGAGGGTGTGGCCTGAAGTGATCAACACCCTATATCAAGGTGTGCATAATTATTAGGCAGCTTCTTTATCTCAGACAAAATGGGCCAAAAGAGAGATTTAACAGACTCTGAAAAGTCAAAAATTGTTAAATGTCTTTCAGAGGGATGCAGCACTCTTGAAGTAGCTAAGCTGTTGAGGCGTGATCTCCGAACAATCAAACGTTTGGTTGCAAATAGTCAACAGGGTCGCAAGAAACGTGTGGAGCAAAAAGATGCAAATTAACTGCTAAAGACGTGAGAAGAATTAAACATGAAGCTACCACGAACCCGTTAAGCTCCAGTGCCGCCATTCAGAGATGCAACCTACCTGGAGTGTCCAGAAGTACAAGATGTTCAGTGCTCAGAGACATGGCCCAGGTAAACATGACCACCACTGAACAAGATTCATAAGTTGAAACGTCAAGACTGGGTCAAGAAATATCTGAAGACAGATTTTTCAAAGGTTTTATGGACAGATGAAATGAGAGTGAATCTTGATGGACTAAATGGATGAGTCCGTGGCTGGATCACTAATGGGCACAGAGCTCCACTTCAAGTCAGACGCCAACAAGGCAGCCCTGTAGGCCTACCACTGGATGAAATATTCATTGGAATTAGACATCTTGTGTGATTAGATGACAGTTTTAAAACTTTGCGCTTAGGACAGTATGTAGTGAGTTTTTATGACATTAGGAACTTGGTTTTGTAATTTATTAGGTGCTTTGTTACAAAATTCAACTGTGAGCGGTGCCTTCCTCAGTAGGATGACGGCCGTCCGCTTTCAGCAGGTGGGGGTGGCCCCAGAAGGAAGGCCAATTATGTACAAAACTAAAACCCTGCTCAGCACAACGACGGGCCAGCCAGAGGTTCAATGAGGTTAGCGTACTGTACATCTCATCATTACCCCTCACTGGTAAGGGACCAGAGACAATTAATTGATGCCGACACATCTTTCTGGCCAACTCAAGCGTCCTAACTAAGCTAGCTTTTGTGATCTCAGATTGCTTCATCCTTACATTGTTGGTGCCGACATGAATAACAATGTTCTTATAAGTAGCGGTGCAATGTGCCTGGGTTCCCTGATCCTTCCTCGGTGCTGCCAGCACCCTAAGGTTATCCAGGGCTCTCAAGTTTCACGCACTGGGCATGAGACACACGCATTTCAACCCGTTCACACGCCACACCTTGTATTTCTCACGCAGAGAAATTACCAGGATAACGCCCACCAAGTTGCGCTGCTATTTTTTTTATAACAGTGGAACAGGTAGAGGAATCAAGTGAGTTCCAGGTAGAGTTCAGAAGGCCCTGCCACACACCAGCTAATCAAATAAAAAGAATATTCCAACGATACATTGATTCACGCGCTCGCTGAAGTAGCTACAGAAGACATCAATTGACACATTGATGCAGACGCCCCTCTCCGCTGCCACTGCCCCCCCATCCCCGCTGCCGCTGCCGCCGAAATCTCACTCTGAACTCAGTTCAAAACTTGAGAGCCCTGAATGTACACTATTTGTGAAATAAACACTACATAGAGCACTACATTGAAATTGAATGTGTTTTCAAATAAAAGTCCAGGCAGAGAAAGAATTCAGTGTTGACTACGTTGTCCACCATTTTGTTGTGACATCGTATAGGCTATGGGTATCTTGGCCAACTCACGGCTTTTAGATAGGCTACGGAATTCCAACTCGGTGTTCCAAATTAACTGGCGTTCCTTTGCATGTTTCCATGTAGGAAGTCGGATTTATCCAAGTTCTGAGTTCAGCGGAAAGCTCTGATATTCCTGTTTTCATATCACATGATATTCACAAGGTTCTTTGGTTTGGCAGTCATGGCAAAAGCATAAGCAAAATTTGGCTACTGCAATTACTCAGTCTGCAGTCGTTACAGAGGCGAAGTTTTCACAGTTTTTATGGTTGTAATAGATCACATGGTTATTTACAATGTGTAATGACATGTTGTCCTGTTGTTTGTGGTGTTTCAGATATAGATGAGTGCGAGAACAAGATGCTCTGTACCAGAGGCCACTGCCAGAACACAGAGGGCTCCTTTATCTGTGCCTGTGAGCCAGGCTTCAGGGCCTCAGCAGCTGGAGACCAGTGTGAGGGTAGGATATCCCTGCCAATACATATTCTGAATGACTTTACACACCAAAATGCTAAATCACTATGGGCACTTTCTCACCTAATAGGCCATTTGCTTAGTCTAGAAAAGTGTGACATTTATGCGCTATGCAGTCGGTCCAATTTGCTTTTGCACTATTCCAAACACAGCATACAATTAGTGGGCTTGTTTTTTTATTCATTGGTCAGGGATATAGCATGCAAAAAAGAAGGATTTATATACTACAGTATATGTAGCATTGATGTTTTTGTAATCAGGATCTGAATTTACCACATACCAGGCAACAAATGGTGCTAAGATTTGTCCTTGGTGGATAAATCCAAGGTCATCCGCCACTGTCTTATGTTCTATCTCTACATTTCTTTGCATCTGAACATCATAATGGGAAATTCTTAAGCAAGCAGTAGTGTGCAATATTATCACACCACACATAAATCCTTTGCCTTGTATATGATAGAGTATGAAGGAAATACATCAATTGCTTATGCAGTGAAAACGACACATACAAGTGAAAAGACACATACAAGTAAGAAGGAAAAAATACAGT
Organism: Myripristis jacobus; assembly: GCA_900302555.1. Classification (NCBI taxonomy): domain Eukaryota; kingdom Metazoa; phylum Chordata; class Actinopteri; order Holocentriformes; family Holocentridae; genus Myripristis; species Myripristis jacobus. The sequence continues at coordinate 14,646 of OMLB01050109.1, forward strand.
TTAAAAGAATTGCTGTCTAATGAGTGTCAACAGTACTATATTTTCTGTTATTAAAATTTGAGTTTCTTAAGGTTACGTTCTTTTCTTGGGGTCACTTCAGCAGTGGTGGCCGTTGATTGTCATGCTAAGTACCCAGTTCACAGTGGTTCCTCTAGTCACTTTGCATTGTCTTGTTTGTCCAGTTTAGCTTGGCTAGGTCTATCTGTGTCATTTACCAACATCATCCAGCATGTGCGAGTGCCATGTGCCTATCTGTCTGCTCGCTGCTGGGGTTAAGACGGAGCACTGTATGTTCAGTTTACCGTTTTGAAAGACTTGATTAACTTGGTATCAGGCTTGTTTTGGCATCATACTACATTCAGGTTGTCAGATATTCTTGTGACCCAAGGCCTCTGACAAACAGCTTGGCTTTGAACTTGTATTGCTTTTTTGCTGTGGTTCAGGGTGCTTGCTGGTGGTGCAGTGTGCTTCAATGTTATGGCACAACTGCCTGAGCAGCATCTGAGAACCTAGTTTTTATTTGGCTTGAACTTATGTACAACAATTGAATGAGTAGACACTCAACAAGTCTCTCAACAAAACAAGAGAAACTTTGCTTTGATTCATGAAATGAATCCCTCCAGAGCCTTTACTGCTCCAAACAGTTTCTTTTGTATCAGTTTTACAGGAGAGGCTTGGTGTTCATGGTAAACTATAGAAATTTAGCTCAGTGCAGTGTAGGCCTACATGCTTCCTAACTGAATTTCTTTGCACATAATGTACTAAAATCAAGTCACTAATTGTGGCTCAAGTCTGCAGCTATGCAATCCATGTTACCTCTAACATAATAAGCAAGACCTGTTTGGCTAATGTTTTGTCCTTAAGCTCAGTTCAAATCAGCAGACAGTGTGCAAAACCTGAATCCAATTATAGCTGCTGCGCAGTGATGGGTCGGGTCCAGGCATTTTTAGGCAATTCTAAGCAACAAGCAGAAGATTATGAACTTGAATACAAACTGAACTGATTGACACACCTGGTAAGAAAGGGGCAAGACACAGGCCTGGAGGGGACAGATGATTGGCCGAAACACAACAAAGACATGCAACACGGGGGCGGGGCTAATGAGACAATGCAGGGCAGGTATGAGGACAAACAAGCTGACAAGACTATGGAGGAACAACAGGGACAAAACGAACACAGCAGACTAAAATACAATAAACATTATAGCTGCTGCGCAGCAATGGTCGGGGCCAGGCAATTTTAGGCAATTCTGAGCAACAAGTAGAGAATAGGAAGATGAAAAGAAAGGTGGCATTCTTATGTGCATTTTGCATCAGTTGAGGCTTGAACTCACAGTTTCTGGCATAAAGGACAATGCTCTATCTCACTGAGCTAATTGGCAAGTGTTAGTTTATGTGAGGCTTCACAAATTGACTAATAATAATTATAATAATAAGTCATCAAGACAAAAATCTGACAATGATGATCTGGCATGGGACTGGACCTTTGTGCAAAGTTTGCTGAATTTTCGCACGTGGGAATGTTGCACAAGCTGAGGCTTGAGCTCACAGTCTTTGACGCCGAGGACTGGCCTCTATCTCGCTGAGCTAAAACTTCACATGTAGCTTCACAAACTGACTGAGCCAATCAGTGACGTGCAGGACAGCAGCCAGCTATGCATGGAAAGGCAGATTTTAAACAGCTGTCAAAAATTCAGTTATTAAGACAAAAATCTGAAAATACACATATTGCATCTAGACAGCATGGAGATGTTGATCATTTGTTTTTAACAATGATTGATTTGCTCCATAAGTGAAAAACTGATGTTTAAAAATGCCATTCTTGCAAATTGACTC
>OMLB01050111.1:0-32489 GCA_900302555.1 Myripristis jacobus
ATTGTGAACTGCAGCGTTGTCCTGTTGAAAAACCCAGTCATTACCACACAGACGAGGGCCTTCAGTCATGAGGGATGCCCCCTGCAACATCTCCACATAGCCAGCTGCCGTTTGACGCCTCTGCACAACCTGAAGCTCCATTGTTCCATTGAAGGAAAAAGCCCCCCAGATCATGATGGCGCCCCCTCCACTCGTGTAGAAAACATCTCAGGTGGGATCTCCTTGTCATGCCAGTAACGTTGGAAGCCATCAGGACCATCAAGACCACCAAAATTTTTTCTCATCAGAGAATAAAACTGTTCCACCTTTCAATGTCCCATGTTTGGTGCTTTTGTGCAAACTCCAAACGGGCAATTTTGTGCCGTTGAAGGAGACAAGGCCTTTGAAGATGTTTTTTGTTCTTAAAACCCTTCTCTTGCAGATGCCGTCTGATGGTTATGGGACTGCAGTTGGCACCAGTGACAAGCTTAATTTGGGCCAAGGATCGTCCCGTGTCTTGACGGCCAGCCAATTGGATCCTCCGGCTCAGGGCCGGTGAAATTTGTTTGGGTCTACCACTTGACTTTTTTGTTCCATAACCCTCAGGATCTTTTAAGAAGTTTAAAATGACTGTCTTGCTGCGTCCAACCTCAGCAGCAATAGCACGCTACGAGAGGCCTTGCTTATGCAGCTCAACAATCTGACCGCGTTCAAAGAGGGAGAGCTTTTTTGCCTTTGCCATCAGGAGGTCATGACAGTGTGGATACCTGACAGAAAATGACACTGAATCCACATTTTTGCAAAGATTTGGGCTTTTAAAGGCTGTGGTCTTAAACTTCTGATCAGCTGATGAACAGCCTATTTCAGTTTAATGGTTGTTTTCAATAAATTGCTTACTCATTTTTTTTTGTCTCACTCCCATTTCTTCTTTTTGCATTTTGAAGCTCTACTTAGAACCTTCTAAAGATCCAACAGTGCAAAATGTAAATTCTTGCAATTTTTCAACTGGTCTTAAGATTTTGATCAGGAGTGTACCTCAGTTTGCCTTTGCAGTATATGGGTTATCTTCTCTTTGGGCACCACTGACCTTCACAGGGATGTTGTCCTTGCAACCCCAGCAGCCAGCAGTCAATCTTTAATTATCTTGGTGATTGGCTGATTGGTGGCATTCCTGAGGTGGAGGCATATTTAGCTACTCAAGGTGCTACACCACCTACAGCAGTTGGGGTTAATGATCAGAGCTCCATCTACTAGTCAGCGTATCATTTCTGCTGGTAAGCATTCTGCCATTATTTCTGTAGGGGACAATCTGGACCCAGAGTCCTACGGTGTACATTCTCCGCTGGGCACAGGGTCAGTTGCCTTCACTCTGAAGGTCCATCTAGCAGGATGCATCCTAAATCTATATGCTCCAAGTGTGACTGGAGGACATGAGTTGCCAACAGTGGTTATCTGCTGCCCCCTTCTGGCCATTATAATAAAAAGCAAGCAAAGACACGATTCAAGACCTTTGAATTCAAAGCATGAGCTACACTTTATTCAACATATTAAAATGAGTACAAATGCCAAAACCTGAAGATAATTACCTTCAAATTTGTGAAACAGGCTAATAAATTAAAGTCACTCTTGCAAAGATATAGTACAGGAAGCACACCATCTCAATTCATTAAATACGTCAAATGACAGCACTGATTGAGTATGTCCTTAATTTAAAAAGCACAATCACTAGTAAGAATTGCAGGAACACTTTGCAAATTCCAGCTGGTAAGGATCACCCCTCTGCCCTGCAACAGTTTACATCTTAGCGCAAAACATTCTGGTTGCAGAGGCTCTTACAGCACTGGGAAGCTGGCACTAAGGCTGCCGCCTAGAATTATACATTGATTTTGAGTAGCACACTTTTGAGCTGCGTGCAAGGTACAGTAACAGCTTAGTGGCTTTAAGTGCTGGAATTTATCCTTAGTGTTCCAATTTCAATGATGATTTCCAAAAGAAGGGCTTATTTTAACAACTGACACACTGTACAATACAGAGAAGTTTCAAGCATTAACCTGCTGGAGTTTGTTCGCATTCCTAAGAGGTAGAACCTTATATATCTTCCTATCTATAAGCCTATCATGTGAGTGTATCTATTGAACATGAGCCAGACGCATGTGATATACTATATTTTGTTTTCTTTTTTTGGCCACACATACAACACTAACAAAAGACTGAAGGCCATTGTGAAGGAGCAAGAACTATCTCATACATTGACATTTAAATATAATTAGCCATGTTTATTGTAAATTTCTGCAATATTTACATTCTTAAACAAAACTTCCCTCTGTGGCTAGACTGTGGTGTGCACATTCCAAAGAACAATTATACCTGCAATGTCTTCTCACTCAGGCTTCTCACAGGGCCAAGAGGGAAGCAATTATGATGAAACATTAAATGCAAATCTGGATGGGGAAAATGAGGTGACAGTGCTGACACAAAAGCTTAAGCTTAAGTGCTACAACACATGGTTGGTGTAAATTTTCCCAAATTCTTTTCTTCCAAGTTAGGTGAGACATTCCCCTGTTCCAAGATGTCTTGAGTGCATTATGACTATGTACAAAACTATGAGTCACATGAAGCATGTTGTAGTTTAATCTGCTGCAAACAGATTAAATCAAGGCAATACAAGAAGGAGAGGAACAGAACGGTGACAAGAGGGAATGAGGTTCAAAGACAAAGAGATATTATAATTAAATACTCTTTATAATGGAGACACATGTGGAACCAGAACCAGAACTACCCTAGAAAGTCGCCACTGATAACGAGAAAAGCACCAACATAAATGGTGGGTGACAGGGTAGTTAGTAGCTAGTTGAGGAGGGTGGAGAGGAGAGGGGAAGGGCGAGAGATCTTCTTAATAAGAGCGGATGGCAGGAGGGATGTGGGCACAATCCTGTTCATCCAGAGAGTGGTCTATCACAGGGCGATACTCCAAGGTCACCTGTGATTGGACAAGAACACATACACATCAGAGCACTGCCACTGAGCCTCAAAAGACAAAAGAACAAGAGGCAGCTGATGTCCTGGCATGGTCACTGGGACATTAAGTATAAGCATGTTGATTAGGTCATTAAGTCAACTGATGCATTAATTGGCAGACAGACAAAACACATGGGCAGTATTAATATGAACTCCATATTTTAAATATGCAGGGTTAGGTAGAATCTATGGCACTGCCTTACAAATACTTTGTAATTAAACCTGTAATAATAATACTCTGTGGCATACACACTTGAAGGGGTTCATCTTCCTATTGCACTGAACAAAGCTCAGAACCATGCAGTATGACTAATAGGCTTTGCGCATACACACAGACACATGAACAGTGCACACCTTGCCAGTCTTGGGGTCAACATAGGACAGCGTGTGTTTCCTCCAGTGCTGATCGTAGGGCTTCTTCTCCTGGCCCTGCAGGGGCTTTGAGTAGTCATACTCATCGACACGATCCTGAGTACGGTACAGAGGAATAATGTCAGCACAGAGAGTGATGGAAAGGAACAAAGTGAGCAAACAAACAAGTGTAGTTATAAATAAGTGTGGAAGAGACAAAGACAGATGGACAAAGAAACAGACAGACATAAGAAATTTCTCAGAGTACGGTATTCCAGACCTTGAAGTCCTCTCTGGCGTGCGCTCCCCTGCTCTCCTTTCTCTGCTCAGCGGAGTGGATGGTCTGGACGGCGTTCAGCATCAGGTTCTGCAGCTCCAGTGACTCCACCAGGTCTGTGTTCCACACGATGCCTGGAGGGGAGGAGAGGTGAGGAGGAGAAAGAGTTATACTTCCATAACCACATAACTGGGCAAAGTTAACTACGAATACCTCTGCCAAAAGTAATAATCTAACTAACAGTGTAAAGAAAGTGGGATGAAGGAAGTGGATAAACTGAGACCGAGACAGAGACACAGAGGAGTCAGTACCTCTGTCAAAGGTCTTGATGTTCTCCAGGGTCTGGTAGATACCATCCATTTTGTCGCATCCCTCCTTCAACACTGAGCCGGTACGGAACACAGCAGCGTGGTTCTGCATGGTCTGGTTTGAGGAGGAGGGAGAGGCATGTCAATTATTCTTGCCCAAGTCAGGGGGCCAATATGTCTGAGGGACTGAGGCAAACAGATTATACATGCAGGCTAGGTGGCTATGCACCACATGATGGGCTTCAAAAGTCCCTTTGAAAATACAAAAAAGGGAAACTTGTTTACTAAGGTAGAGGATCTGATGTTCACTACTATAGTTTGTTCTATCAAACTATAATGCCTATGTACAATACTAAGTTGGATGTTAAGAGACCTGTGTACAGCTGGTATGTCACCAGGACTATCAGGTGGTCTTTTCCCTACAGTCCAACTGAAATTAAAAATCCCATCTCTTTTTGTAGTCAAATATATGCAAGTATTTTTAAACTGTAGCTCTAACAAGTCCAGAAATGCCCCTTAACTGCAAGCCACTAGGAGGTAGACCTCAGAGGAAAATAATACTGAATGGGACATATTAGCAGGAGGAGCAAGGAAGACAATGTCAACAAACTTGCACTGTTGGAACTGAAGTTTCTGAGGCAATTCACAGATATACATGAGTGCACTAGTTTTGTGTGGAATATGCAATCCCTCATGCAGCAAGGTCATCTGCCACAACAACAATACAGATTACAGAGCCAGGATAAGGCTGCACAATCTGAAATTAACTGAATTTTATACTGCTATCTGCTCACTCTGCAGCTGTTCCCAAAGTCCAGAGCAAACCAGGGGCCAGATGTATCAAACTTCTCCATCAAGACAGGCAGAAAACCACTGCCATAGCAGCTGGGAGATGCTCAGATAGGTGGCGCCCTCACCAGCCAAAAGAATATGGATTATTCTTTTTAACCAAATGAGGAGCAAAATTAGACCACATACAGAATTATATTGCTGTTATGAATACACATATTTGATTTTGTCTGGACATTAACAGAGGGCCCTAAAGTGAGTTCTGACATTTGGTCTCATATCAACAGCACGCTAATGAGACAGCTGACTCCCTCTTAAGTGGCTCTAATGCACTGTGAGAGGAATGTTTCTGGCAATAGGTGTCATGTGCATAATAAGCACTGACGGTTATGTGTGTGGTGTGTGTGTGTGTACCTTCTGCATGTTGAGCCTGATCTCAGATGTCCTCATACTTCCGTTGGCGAACCTCAGTTTATCCAGGTTGGCCACAGACTCCTCTCCTGCATTGGGCTTCAGAGGAGACAGCTTCTCTCCTGAGGAGAACACAATACTCAAGTTAGTAACAGACTGAGACAGATGCTGTATATTAGGACAGAGATTTTATCTGCAGATAGCTGACAGAATTTGCATGTCAACTTATTGGTTCATTTTTACTAATCTTACCCTGCTTGAGGATTTCAATAATTGCATAAAGAGAACATACCGATGATGTTAATTGGTGCAGAAAAAAATAGAGACAGCACCATCTAAATGATCAGTGCAATACAGTGCAACTGGAAAATGTCTATCCTGGCAGATAAATTAATCAGTAACTTTGTTCCTTAAATATCAGTTTCAATAGTTAGTAGTCATCTCAACAAAATCTGTCTTTCTTTGCATTCTGATGGACTTGGCTGGTTCCTCACCAGGTTTGTCCTGCTCGGCAATGGTGAGGGCGCAGGCTCTGCCGAACACCACCAGGTCCAGCAGGGAGTTGGCACCCAGCCGGTTGGCACCATGGACACTAGCACAGGCTGCCTCACCGCAGGCATACAGTCCTGGCACCACCTTGTCATCTCCGTTGGTGTGAGTGATCACCTGACAGGAGCGGGCAGGTTAATAAGCATGTGTATGTGCCTTCATCATCCCTTGACTTAGTTAACATGAAAGAGAATCTGAGCCTGTATAATGTAACGTACCTGTCCCTTGTAGTTTGTGGGTATGCCGCCCATATTATAATGGACAGTAGGCAGGACAGGGATGGGCTCTTTAGTGACATCGACTCCGGCAAAGATCATGGCTGTCTCTGAGATACCAGGCAGCCTGGTGGCCAGCTGCTGGGGCGGCAGGTGGTGCAGCTGGAGGTACACGTGGTCTTTGTCTGGACCCACACCTCTGACAGAGGAACACACAGAAACAATGCATTAGCTTAATTTCTAAGTTTTTGAGACTTTTTCCATTTTACTGTATTCAGCCTAACTGAGACGCAGTCTTATCTAAACTGTAAAAGAATAACTGCCATCGCTACTCAGCATGATAGCACATGCACACCGCACAGTCAAATGCCATCCTGTTCTCTAGGATCTCAGTGATTGCCAATGCAGATGTGTGTGTTGGTCTCACACAGCTGTCCGTACCTGCCCTCTCTAATCTCTATGGTCATGGAGCGGGACACGACGTCTCTGGAGGCCAGGTCTTTGGCGTTGGGTGCGTAGCGCTCCATGAAGCGCTCTCCCTCACTGTTAATCAGGATCCCGCCCTCGCCACGGCAACCCTCGGTGATCAGGCAGCCAGCCCCATAGATTCCTATAGGGATGTACATGTTAAGATGAAATCAACTCTATGACTGAATTCATGTGTTGCTGCTTAGGCAACATAAAGTTCAGGTAATATTTCTGAACAGAAAAACTTGGATAGATATTGACATTACCACCTGCACCAACACTGAAACATGTAAGTGTCAAACTGAATGTTAGGACAACTTGAATTCAGAGCCTAAAATATCTTTCTATAAAGATTCAAAACATAAACACTTTCATTGTGTCACAGCATCATACTGTGCACTCAGTTCAGCCATCCAAGTCTATATTAATGTCTCCATCTATCCAATACTAACTGGGAACTCTCTCCAAAAGCCCCAGACAAGAAAATCAAGGCTCTAATCTGGGCTGAGCCTTAGGAAGTTATATTTTAAAAATGAGATGTGACAGTTGTACAAACTGGTCTCAAAATAGTATGATTATCTTTCTTAGAAAGATCTGTAAAAAAAAAAAAAATCACTATAATAAACACACACACACACACACACGATGACATAATCAATTGTTTTTGTGTTTTTGAATACACTGAACTCAGTGAACCAAGTCATGGAAATTTATGAAGCTCTGAGAAAGGGGCTTGACCTTCTGTGACCTTCCACAGGCCACATTACAGGGCTAGTCAATACATAGCCTAAGAGTCAGGTGTCAAATATCAGAAAGAGACAAATATAAAAGTGACCAAATGCCCTTATGTAAGTATGGTATGTTGCTGGAGCCAAATGTAAACAACCTGCCCTGACTAGACTGAATTTTGTAAATATTGGATTATAGACATGATTGTGCAAAGCCAAGTGGTAGAAAAAGAGCAAACATAATATAGTAGTAGGGACTGCTTAAACTGTTTTCATGGTCCAATGTGTAAAAATGCAACTATACACATGGTCATGGTATAATTTGTCACTGTGGAAATGTGTTGCATTTTTGCCATTTCTTTTTTCCCTGATCCTACATATTTATAATGCAAACACATCAAACAGCAGAAATAGGCTTCTATGTTATTGACATACACACCCATTCATAACAGTACTGATAGGGATGTAAATACTGAATCTGGCAAATAATTGAGTGCCTTCTGTTCTTGCAAAAGCTGAAGCATGACATTAAGTATCAAATTTGTTTAAGATCCACAACAAAGCATGTCGCACAAAGGAAATACAGAAGAAGTCATTAAATTTAGTCACTGTGCCTTGACACATTTCTCTTCATCGCCTCTCCTCACGCTCTTCCAACTTCACACTACAGCCAAATCAGCTCATATCTCAGAAGCTGTTAATAGGTTCCTTTAATGAGATCAAAAACACCGGCCGACATGAGATGGCAGACCAATGATATAGCACAGTAAACACGATAGAGACTAGTGTTATCAAGCTATAATAAGCGAAAAAATTAACTCACTGGACTAGTATTGATCGAATGCTCTTGTATTGTTGTTTTGGGCATTTAAATAGTGGAATCACTTGCTCTATGGTGACAATGCTTTCTTAGTATTAGTGTTATAACTTTTTCCTCACCAGTGGGGTGGAACTGGACAAACTCCAGATCCTGGCAGGGCAGGCCGGCTCTGGTCACCATGGCGTTGCCGTCTCCAGTACTGGTGTGGGCAGACGTACAGCTGAAGTAGGCACGCCCGTAACCCCTGGAGACAACAGGCCGAGAAACAACTTGCTTATAACCATTGAATATAACTGCTGCTTACAGATGCACAGCTGAAGGGGCATCACAATGAAGGAAGGTTTGTGCTTAACATAAACAGCCAAGCATTAATGTCAAATGTGAGTTTACCCAGTAGCAATGACAGTATTCTTGGCTCTGAAGCGGTGGATAGAACCGTCCTCCATGCAGAGAGCGATCACTCCCTTACACTCGCCGTCCTCCATCAGCAGGTCCAGGGCAAAGTATTCCACAAAGTAACTGGTGTCATAACGAAGTGACTGGAGAGGACAGAGCAGGACAGACAGGGAGGTAGTTAAATGGTACTCCACTGATTAAGTGGTTTCATAATGCAGGGATTGAAACAGAGAAGAAGAGAGGTGGAAGAAGGGAGGGAGAGAGACAGGAGATATGTGTATGTATGTACCCGTCCATAGAGTGTGTGCAGCAGGGAGTGTCCTGTCCTGTCTGCCACGCAGCAGCAGCGATGCGCCTGGCCTCCCTTTCCATACTTCAGACTCTGACCTCCAAATGCCCTCTGGTAGATCTTCCCATCCTCAGTGCGACTGAACGGCATGCCAAAGTTCTCCAGCTGGCAAAAGCACAACAATCTCAGTTTACATGAAATAAACACAGTTCGTGAAATACAACGAGACTTAAGTGCCTGCCAAAGTTGTCTCACTCAAGGAACAAGAGAAATTTGAGGAAAAGAGAAAAACTATCTGTCAGTCCTCTAAGATGGTTAAATACAACAGAGGGTAAAGCCAAAACAAAGCTTTGGATATTAGTTTTTTCCAGATACTATTACCCATATGAATTTTCATAAAAAGCAGACATAATTTGTGTTTGTGTGTATTTATACATGTCAGGACTGGATTCAATCAAGTTTAGAAAGCAGTTGTCAAGATAACCCACAGGCTTTGAAACTGGGTTCAAACTGAATACCAGTTGTGTTGAATCTGTGTTTATGTGTGTGTGTGTTACCTCCACTACGGCTGCAGGGGCCTGCTCTGTCATGTAGTGGATGGCGTCCTGGTCTCCCAGCCAATCAGATCCCTTCACTGTGTCGTAGAAATGCCACCTCCAATCGTCTCCTTCCATATTCCCCAGAGCAGCATTGATCCCGCCCTGAACACCGAGATAACATGTAACACACGTTATCAGAAAGGGGAAAGGCCACTTCAGCCGGCTCCCTCTGTGTGGTGTTTACGTCAGAAATGGAGCTTGAATAACAAATATATGTTCAGCATTTAGATGTCCGTCTTCAGCAAATCAGCAAAAGGTGTATACAGTCTTCTTTTACAGAAAGCAAATCAATGTGTTGTCATACCTGTGCGGCGACAGTGTGAGACCTGGTGGGGAAGAGCTTGGTCACACAGGCAGTGTTGAAGCCAGCCTCTGATAGGCCAAAAGCTGCTCTAAGTCCCGCTCCTCCAGCTCCCACCACTACAGCATCAAACTCATGATCCACGACTGGGTACTGGGTAGAGATCTAAACATGTATTGAAAACAGAGAGAGAGAGAGAGAGAGGGTTACTGTAAAACTTCTGATATGGCAGGGAGTGTTGTGTGTATGCATAAATACAGGGCCAGTCCACAGTAAAAGACAACTGAACAAAACAAATCAATAACTTAACACATAAATAACTAAAATAAAGTTAAAGTATAAAATGCATACATAACTAGATTACTAGAAAGAACTCTGCATTCATTTAAGCTTTATAACCTCAATTTAATTTAATTCAAGAAAATGTCACAGAATTCACTTCCAAAAAGAGACAGGATATACGGACATGCTTGACTTGTTGCCATGGATACAAGTAATGCCTCAATAGCCTTCAAAGTTATTTGATGAACATAACTCTATTAGATGGAACGCTACACACTACAGTATTACTCCACATTGTAAAGCAATATCCTAGCAGGGATTTTTTTTCTCCATTTTTGTGACTTCGGCAGGTTTTGTTTCAATCCGTTTGGATGAACTGATACTGTGTTTCAAAGACTAATTGCCTTTATGTTCTGGTTACCTACCACTACGTTACCAATAATATCTAATATTTTTGATAGGTAACTGTTTTGCATGACTATTTCATTGAGATAACACAGATTGTAATTGGTTTTGTTGTTATCATCACTATCATGATGATCATCAGTCACAACAGCAGTAGTATCTAATATCAGATGCCTATATCACCCAATTTCCCCTCGGGGATCAATGAAGTCTTTCTGATTTGGATCTGGGTAATATTTTCAGGCTCAAGGTCAAAAAGGCAATTGTATGAATTTGAGTGGCACAATTTTGTGCTTCACACTGGTGTTTAAGCAGACCATAAACCACGTATGTACAAAAACGAACAATGGCTCGGCTCCAACAAAAGCCCCACACACTCTTTTGTTCAGGTAAATAAAAGCCCTGGAATTATTATTATTGGAAATTTTAAAGTCTTAAAATGCTGAGTTCAGTTGCCAGCTGGGGAAAACAAGATGACAAGTCAACATAGACATAAATAAATGAATTCAATTCTGCGATCCCCACTGGTTCAGAATCTGACAGGACCGACTTGTGCATACACACAAAAATATCCACATCACAACCTTTGAAATAAGAACAATGGAAAACATCAAGTAGATTTATTTCACACCCAGGAATGCTCCATGATACCAGGATCATAGCAATGCAAGTTCAAAATAATATAGTCAAATCATTCCTATTGTAAAAATCAGCTCTGCAGACAAACTCTGTTTTCTCCATCATAATATCAGGCTTCTCGACTGGACTTACTGACTTTGAGGGGAAAGAAGTTCTTCAAAAATAAAAAGAGCTCCCACCCATTGACTGAGTTATTTTACACACTAGATTTTTTTTTTTTTTTTTACAGTTAGTCTGATGTTCAGTTCCAGATTTATTTATTAACTATTTTGAGGTTGATGTTTAGTGATCTAATTTTTTATATATATATATGTCTTTAAATTGTATTACTTTAACTGACATGATCACTTCAACAGTTGCACAGTTTCTAATAAAATCAACAATACTTCATGTCAGGCAGCCTCGTTATATCGCTGATTAATCGGCTTTGGTCTTTTTCCTGCCCAATGCTATCCTTCTTGTATCGGTCTTCAAAAATCCACCATAGGTCGACCTCTACTTGTCTTCCTACACGTGTTATGAAACTGTAATGGCTAACCTTGTGCATACTAATAGAAAAAACAGCAGCTTTTCGGACTCACATCATCTGACACTTTGGCATTGTTTTTCTTGCCATAGATGGAGAAATGAAAGTTCCTGGAGCCCTGAACTGCGGCAACAGGGACCTGCAAGAAAAAGAGAAAGCATTATTTCAAGATAAGCAGCGAAATCTGATTTGTCTTGATTGAGCCCATTATTATGTACGGCACCATTAACATACACAACACATTTCTTATTGCATTTCCCCTTTAATTCACAATGGGACAAAAGAGTGTTGGTGCATAGAGGGGTAATATTCATAATAACTGACATGAAGTATTTAATAGCAACCTTTGTGCTCGGTAGTCATTTTAAATCTGATAATTTTGGTGTAACACTCTTCTAGGGCCAAGACATTTTCCATCATCGTTTTGAAGTTCTCTGTCGTATCGGCTATGTCACCAGTTGACGATAAATTTGAAATTATGCTAATAATTTTGCGAAAACCTTAGTCTAAGAATAAACTATAAGTCAAACAGAGAGTATAGGACACTTTTAAGCAGCCTTCATAGCACTTTGTTCTCCATGGGTGTCACATTCAAACACTCTCAGCTACATAACACTGGAGTAGGAGGTTACGCAAGTCAAGGTCTGCCAGTTACGAAACGTGAAAATGCAGCGAAGCTCTACAGTCTGCGCGCAAAAGACAAAAGTCACACAAGAAACACATGTGTAAGTATGTAGTATATCGACATTTCATCCGTTATTACTCACTGCTTTGGGGTGGGATAACACCTTCTTGGAGAGGAGTCTGGACGCAGCTCGAACGCTCGCCATGTTGTCGGATGAAGGGCCGGTTCTGTGTGACACGGTGGAGGGTCAATTATCTCCGCTGCACAGCCCACTGGACCAAACCAACTGCTCCACCCGGGGGGAGTTGGGTTTATCAGGACCAATATTCAACCAATGTTCACATGTATGAACACATTTTCAACAATATAATATGATTTTACTACGAAGTCTAGCCCAAACGTACATGTGGACGTGTTAGTATTAGCAGGCGAACAGACTGACAGATATCTATTTTCGCCAGGAGTACCCTGCGGCAGCACCGAATGACTAATGAAGTTGCGTAGAAATTGTATAATCTTGTGTACAGGAACAAATGTATAAGTGACCTAGACTTTTCATTCAAGGTGAGACACGGCGCGGTATTTCTAACAGACACACGTTGGGTTGTTGTTGGACTCACAAAGCTGCTCTGTCCTGTGTTTTGTTGTGAAATGCACCTAGCAAGCAGCAGCTAGCGAGCTACCCAGCTAGCTGAGGCTAGCCAGCTTGCTAGCTCATAGCTCATTTCAAGTTAGCTTGTCATGAAGGCTAGATAGCTGTGCGTGTGGATGGCTGGGCTGGCAGGCTAGTGTTTGCGCTCTTACTGGGTCTCTGTGGGGCTGTATTGATAAATGCAAGCCAATAACTTGGGAGCCTGAAATACTGTGTGTAGGTGCCATGCAGAAGAGTGCTCAGGTATTATATTTTTGCATGTGTGTATGAAAGCCCAGTTATAAAACACCTGTCAGTCTAGTTAACTGTGTGCAGAATCATCATGGGTAGTGTGGGCATCATCTCGTGTTTAAAACCTGTCAGTGTGGGAGGCAAGTTACTTTGGAGTCAACGTCACAGTCACGTGGAAATGTTTATAGCCGTTTTATAACAAGTTTATAGCCACTTTGTAGTTTTTCAAGCTACTGCTGCTAGCTTCTGTTGCCGAGTCGTAAACACCTGGTGGCCAGAGCAGTGTTGTGGTTTTGTCTTTTTATTTCGTTTACAATTTTTGTTTTCAGTTCAGTTGATTTTCAGTTGGTTTCCGGAGCCGGTTTGCTCGTCTCACTTTAGTTTATACTGTTCAGGTTGAGTTTGTATTGGTCTCAGTATTCGTTTTTTTATTGTAATACGGGGGTGTTTGTCAGAATAGGTATTGCATTACAATCACAACATTTTGAGAAGGCAGTTGACTCGTCCCAGTCTCAGTAAACATCAGCACCAACGACTCATGCTGGTTGTCCTCACACATTTGACCAAACTGACAGACTAAAAGTAAAAACATGTTCTACTAAATACATTGTTTATTTTTATTCTAATAAGTTCTGTAAGTGCACAACATCGTTTCAGTTAGTTTTTTATTTTTATTTCAGTTAACTAAAATGTTTTGTTTTTTTTAACATCACGTTTTAGATTGCAGTTTAGTTTTAGTCACCTGTAATCACCTAGGTGGCCACTGTACTGGTATTGTTGTGAGTGTGTGTGAGGGACGCATTGCAGCCCCATGAGAAACAATTTGAACTCATTAAACATAAATCTAAAGCACCAAACTTTCACTGATGTGATGCTGTCACGTGTGTTTGTGTGTCTGTGTGTGTGTTATGCCGCAGCCCCCATGAACAACTTGAATGACCCACCCAGATGGAACATACAGCCAGAGCCCAGAGGAGGGGAGGCGGGGCCCGGTGATGGGAACCAATGGAACTACGCCTTGCTGGTCCCCATGCTGGGACTGGCTGCTTTCCGTAAGTTATTCAAGGAGGCCTGTGTGTGTATAGTTATGTGAGAGATGGTATGACGCAGAGAGAGGATTATAATGTCTGTGGTTCCCCTCTCGTCCTGTTCATCTACCAGTCATTTTTATAGCTTACTTTCTGGGAACCACACAGATATCAAAGTTATGTTGAGAGACATGTTGTTATGGTTATCATGTCCTGCATCTGCAGCAAGACCCACTGCAGGATTTCTCCATTGTGTCACCTCCCGCTATCTTTGTAGGTTGGATTTGGACCAGGGAGTCTCAGAGGGAGATTCAGAAGGCCAAGGCCCAGTATGAAAAGGACGTGTCCGCAGTTAGAAGTGAGATGGAGGCACGGTACCGAGACACGCTGACAGAAAGGCGCAGGACAGCGGCAATGCTGGAGCTGGAGCTGGAGAAGGAGAGGCAGAGGGTCAAAGGCTACAAGCAGGCCCTGGTCTCTCAGAGCCAGCAGCTGATGATGGAGAGGAAACAGCTACAGCAGGTACAGGTCCCATCCTCTCGTCCCTCCCTGCCTCCCCACTAACCATCATCCTCTGTTTCCTCCTCCATGTATATCTTTGTTCTTCTATCTAGAGAGTGAGGATTTGGAGCAAAAGAAGTAATTGCTCTTTCTGTGCTCCTTTCCTTCATTCCTTTTCCACCCGTGCTCTTCTCTGCATTTCTTTTCTAATCTCCCTAAACCACATTTCGTGTCTTTTCCCCTATGAGGAGCGTGAAGCCTTGGAGGAAGAGAGGCGAAGGCAGGTGGAGTCTGGTGCCACAGCGACTGTACTGCAGCACGCCCTGGAACAAGAGAAGGACTGGCACCAGCGAGCTACAGCCACTCTGAAGGAGCTAGAGCAGCAGCTGGTGGAGCGACAAAACGTCTACTGCTCCGTCCTCCAGCCTCGAGAGCAACGGCTGGAGATGGAGAAGAACATGCTGCTTAAGGTTGTCAAAGAACCCATCGGGGGCGACCTGGATCTAGAGACAGACCTAAAGGATATTTTTAAGAATGACAGGCATTGCGCAGACCTACTAAATATGGACAAGAGGAAGAACGGCAACCTCATGTGGCTGTATCTCAAATACTGGCAGCTGCAGGTCACTGTGCAGAAACACAAGAGAGCTGAGGAAGCCATTCTAGCAGGGAAAATGAAGTCTCACACTAAGTGACCTTAGACGAAGACAAAGCCGGTATCTTTCATTGACTTTATCATATATTGAAAAGATCTAGATCAGGGATGGAAATAGTGTGTTTTAAGTGGCAAATGGCAAGCCTCTGATGGAGATTTACAGAGAAGCCAGCCAGATAATCTCACTTGGATATTGCTCAACATCCCTGATATATGCCATATAATGTTAAAAAGGGAGAAGGAAATACAAATACTTTAAGTAAGCCCAAAAGTGGGCTTTTTAGTCTATAAACATCAAATTAACTATGTGAACTAATGATAAGGAATGCATAAAGGATAATTCAGGTCATATCTGTATTGGATACGCAACTATGGATGCTCAACTAAATATGGAGGTTTGTTTTTTTGTTCGATTGGTTATTTGTTTATTTTTTCATCCTGCATCTTGGGAATTTTTTTTTTTTTAGGAATTATGTGTCAGTTACACTCCATATTCAGTGAGTGCCATGAATTACTAAGTACCTCTCTCTGGTGCTGTAGTTAAGATATTGTTTTACTGAGTGCTCCCAGTAAATTGATGTTGCACTTCTCTGTCTTGCAATACACTGTGGCTAAAATAGTATAACTTATGGTGACAACATGTAAAAATCTGTAGTTTTGAGCAAAGCAGCAATGAAACAAGAGTACGTCTTCAAGAGCATCAACACCACAGTTGGAAAAATCACTGGGGTCTTTGATGTCCTTGATATGTGTTAATACTTGGCTTCAATGTATTGATAGAATATTGTGGGGATGTATTGTGATGTTTGTGTGACCCTTTCTGTTTTTGCCAACCCTTCTGTTCATTATGTGGACTCGCCTTCCATTCATGGTGTCTTTCCTTACAGTCTGGCGTATTGCCACTCAAGATGTACGACAACAAGCCAATACAGTGGTGCGTCCGAGTCAGATCACTTGTTTTACGTCACTTGTCTTTTAACATTGTTCGATCCTCAGTTGTTTAGCAAGTAATGCATGATTAAAGGAGCTTCACTAGCATGAGGGAAACACAGGAATATTCCATAGCTGCTGCATGTGAGTGGACCTGAATCTCAATTAAGGGCATACAGCAGCTCTCCATATTACAACCTCCTACCACATCACCGTACTTACCAGTTTAAATAAGACTCCTTAATTACCACAGCTTTACACCTCTAGTAAGAGGCTTAACTAAACTCATAGTATTTTTATTAGGGTGCCAGGCTTTGCTGAAATGAGGTTATGTTTTTATTTTGATCATACCTTAATGTACAAATGAAAGATGAAACGCCATAATTTGAGATGACACATGACAAACTCTGTACGAGACAGTTCTGTGCAATCCTCTTAATAAATTTCCTGGTGTAGGCACTTGATGTTTGGTCTCTGTGTTTTATTACCTACAATGTGGCAAATAGTCTTTGCAGAGTATAATATCATACCACAGTGGCTCTATAAATAAATGGCTAGTGAATGAATGGATATTGACAGTGCAGTTCTGTTGGAACAAGTGACGCTGCGACTTCCTTCACATGATAAGTGGACAACCAGTGCCTAGATCATTAAATACAGTGACTGTATGTGAGAGCATATAAATAATAGGATAAAGACTACATAAAATGCAGCAGCAATATGGAGAATCAGATGGTACATTAACCTCCACCTATAATCACAATATCAAAATAATGCAGAATCTAAAGTTATTTGTGATTATAATTTGCAGTAAAAGGCCTCTTCCTATCCCAAGAATCTTTATTTTCATTTTCCCCCTCATAATAAGACATTCTCTCTGGTGATATAGCACATATCATAAAATTCCTGAGCACATAACACATCTATATGTTTTCCATTAATAAATATGATGCTTTATATAGTTTATTATTCATCATAGTGTTCTCATTCAATTCTCTCTGACTGATAGTATGTGAGCATCTGCTGACAGAATATCTAATAAATTACTATAATTTGCTTGGCATGCGATGCATTATATCCCATTTGCCAAAATTATGGCTCAAACAGCCAATTAACTAAGGAAGCACTGTTGATTTTTTTTTTAAATCAAACAAAGTGAATTTTTTGGTGTGATATCTAATTAATAAGGAGATTATTGAAGATAGTCTTTATCAATGGATTTGGTGAAGTGAAGTGAGGTTCACTCTCTCATCGGCACCCTATGAGAGGTTTCCCTTGGTGACGACATGAGGCTCGAGGCTCTGAAGTTCACTCTGATTGGCTTGGTGAGCTTTGGGAGATCTGTAGTTTTGGCAGTCACTTCCTGTTTGTCCACATGCCCTCCACTTGTCTCCTTGTCAAGTTTAACGGGCCCCCAATCCTCTGAACACTCGGCGATGGCTCTGGTCCGATGAGGGTCCCAGGGAGACCCTGCCTTGCTGCGGAGGGGCGTCCTGAGGGGGAGCTGGTGCTCCATCATGGCTCCTCCTTGGCTGCCCACCCTCAGTATCTGGCTGGGCCTCCTCTGAACCAGGAAGTGGACCACCTGTTGCTGTTCGTAGCTCTCTCTGCGAGTGACGTCTTTCTCCAGCAGTGTCAGCCTGGGGCACATTACATGTTTCAGTTAAATCCTTTTGATGGAGTCTCAGTGATAATGCTCCACTACAATTCACCCAAGAGTACAGATACAGTTTGTAACTGGGCTGCAGGCTCAAAGTTTTCAGTTTCATGAAGTGATCAAGTTTTTTTTTTTCTATTAAAGAGAGCAAGGCCAACATAGGCAATACAATAAGTGCATATTAGCAACTAAATAAATTGTAATACCAGAATCAGAATCTAATGCCAACACACTGCATTATTCTTGGACATTATACTTACACAATAAATAATAAACCGTAATATAAGCCCCCCTTTGGTGAATGACAGACAGAATGCTTGTTAGAAAGTGTAAAGTTTGAGATTTCCTCTTTAGAATCGGACTGATTTTCGGTCTCCAGAAAATCCTGTCTCATGTATTTATCAGCTATTATATCCATATCAGAATTTTTTTTACTTCCTAATATCAGTATGGGCATCGTCCCCCAAAAAAACAACATTGGGTTTTTTGTTAAATTGCTCTTGTTATATGCATCATTAGACTGTCGTAACAAGGAGCATGCATTCCAGTCCCAGTTCATGTCAAAGTCGCCCTCCTTCTCTACATGTGTTTGTTTCATAGTCTGAAAAACATCTTATGGCATGAAAAAGAAGAGCTCTGTGTGCTGTGTCTGTCACTGTGGTTTGATGAATAGGAGGTTTAGAATAAAGCCCAGACAATGGCAAATCCTTGTAGCTTACTTTGATAATGTGTATAATACAGTTAAGTGCCTGTCATATATGTTATATGGATGGTGAATACATGGGATAGAATGACTGCTCATGCTGTAATATCACTCTTTTCACTCCCTGAAATAATAATTACAACATGTAGGGACATTATAGATCAGCAACAGTATAGATATACGTTGTATAGATCCTACAACCACCAATATACTGTACATGTCCCGAAACTGTGTCCACCATCAGAAGAATAGAATAGAATAAAATAAACAGAATAGAACAGAGCAGAGCTTCCTCTTACTTGTACTGTGGTCTTGTCTCCATGACGAGGTTCAGCCAGGCGGCTTCGTAGGTCTCTCTCCTCCACCGGTCCTCCTCCTGAAGATCACAGTGGGAGTTGACCAGGTAGCAGCCTCCTCTGCTCACACAGTGCATGGTCAGGTGTGTGTGCGTGTGTGTGTGTGTGTCAAGACTACGTTTATTTTGTGTTGCTCTCCTACATCACCAAGTAGTCAATGAAACTTGTGGGAAAAACAAATAAGGGAGTCCAGGTACAGAATCGTTTTGGTTTGAATGTGTATGTGTGGACCCTGGAGGCTGAGATTAGGGTGTGTGTGTGTATGTGTGTGTGCTGTGCAGCTGATTAAATATCAGATCTTGTTTCTATTTTTAGTCTTCTGCATCACATCATGGTGAATGCAGTTAATGTCCTCACTTAAGGCATCTTGAAGGTTGGTTTTCAGCTGAAATGTTGCGTGTGTGTGTGTGTGTGTGTGTGTTCTACAGGGTTGTATGTCATGTATTTGTGTCAGTGCGTGGATGTGTTTTTTCAAGTATTTGCAGTCAGTACATCAGTCTGTATCAGTGCAATGTTAAAAAGTTTAATATGTGGAAGAACACTAAACTAAATAATATTTGTCAGTCTCTGTAGCTTTGTGTTTCCATGCGTATGTGCACAAGTTGGTGAACACACGTGTATTTGTGTGTGTAGACTGATATAGAATGACTAATCCTGCAGTCAATTTGATTGAGAAGCAGAGCTCAGCCCATCAAAGTTAATAAGCCACAACTCCTCATATGTCTCTCACATGGACCAAATGTCACAGGAGGGAAAAAGCTGAAGCCAGCTGGTTCACTGATCCACAGTAAGAACTCAGCTCATCAGTCAAAAGCAATGTCAGCTCCCTGATCAAAGTCATGTTTAAAACTGAAGCAGCAACTACAGATTTCGATTCAGAAAACACTGCTGAGCCTGTGGAATATGTGGCCAAAGTGACTACTGGCTATCAGCTGGCCTGTCCACAGCTCAGGACGTGCGACCTCTGAATGATGACATGTTCTATTTTTGGAGTTTACGCAGTTGAGGAAAAGGGTGGAGATGGGAAAGCTGACTTCAGGATTTCTAGAGAATTCCATCACTACTTTCTTCCATAGTCTCCCACCAAAATGGAGCAGTTCCCTAAATTTATCACTTCTTCAGTTAATTAAATCTAGCAGGCATAACAAGGAAGTGGACATTTTTGTTTGTTTCTTTTAGCTCTTCAAGAAAGAGCCATCAGAAATAATGAATCAATGACCTTGACCTCAAAAGGTTTAGGCATTGGTCAGGATGTTGCAGTCCTGACTGCCTTGTTGTATACTGTTACAAATTCAAAGAAGCAGGTATACCAAGGCAGTAAAGGTGCAACTGCTCCAGAGTTACAGCAGCGGCTACGCAGGGCAGCTCCCTGAGTGAATCTGTGGAACTGAGAGTATCGCTCTGTGAGGTAAATACAAGACCATCTCATGGGAGGAAATTGTTGTTGAAGGAAATAATTAAAACCAGAAGAGTAGAGTGGGATCTCTGTGGCAATACAATTTGAGACAGCAGGTAAAAGGGAATTCCCTCAGGCACAAATCCTAAAATCTTCAGCTTCACCGTTATAGCCAAAGCATTGCTCTCTGTCTCACACACATACACACACACACTGATGTCCATAATTCCCAAGTTTAAAGACTGGGAGGGAAGATCAAGGACATGAATCAAGATTTAATCTGTACTATTTTGGACAGAGAAGTCTAAGGAAAGCTACTGAGTTCAATAACGGTTAGGGTTGAGCTCTGCTTGCCTTCCAGCAGGCATTTTATTTCTTGTTTTGGAATGAAACTCGACTGAAAGTAAGCAAGTTAATCAACTGAGCAAGTGATGTCAAAAGGGTTTTTGGGGTTGATCCACTTACCCGGTATGCATGACAGACAACTGAGAGGAAAATGACAACCAGTAATTACAGCCATCAGGTTAAGTGTATAGTGTATGGTCAACTGCTCAGTGTGACATGTTAGTTTAAACCTCGACTGCAGACTGTTGTGGAGACACTGGCAAGGGGACATGGTTTTGTCCAACTTGAGTGTGAAACTGAGTATCGGGGTGTGTGATGGTGTCAGGCGATGGAAGATATGCCATGCTGATCCCAACAGGAACAGCCTGTTCCAGGGAGCGCTGATATTCTATCGGTTCATGTAATAATCTGGATCCTGATTTCCAGATGTTACTGTAGTAACCAGAAAGCACATCAACAAACAGAAATGTTATCCCTTCATGTTTAGATGTGTTACTTCTCCACCATGATGTGTCAATTGGTCATCAATTTAAACTATCCACAGACTAAAATAAAAATATTAACACTGAATGTGAATATATAATTGTGATATCACTGATTATTATCAACATTTACGAACTGTCAACAGTTCAGCAGCACATTAATTTAACCAAACAGAACTGTGAGATGTTTAGTGCAGATCCAAACTGCCTGTGGTTGCCTGAAACAAGACAAATCAGATTTCTAACAGTTTCTTCTTCTTCTTTAATCACCCAAGAGATCAGATTCAAGCCACTGAGGGTGATTTAAAAATGATGTGACTGTCTGTATGACTGGACTGACGTAGCAACATAAATTTTACTTTATTGTTAAGGTTAGGTTGCAAAAGTACCTGTTCCCCAGCACAGAGAAAGACAGATGATTAATCCTGCCAATCAAAAAGAAACCCCCATTTATTTAAGCCCGACAAAGGTTAACTTACTTTCTTCCAAAAAAATGTATTTATTGTCAAACAGTGACTAATACACAAAAAAATCTGCCAACCTTGGCTTCAAAAGTCAGATAAAGAGCAGTTCATACAATGAAAGTCATGACATCAGGTAACATGAGCCAACAAAGAACCATCTGTCAGTCAATATGTCAAAGTGTCATGATGTGATCCATAATCTGTCTATATTTCCCCTGTACAGAGCACGATATGGTGCAGTATTTAATTTAACATATTAACCGATATAAGAGAAGATGACCTCACTTGCAACAATCAATTGCCATCCTTTGTTGTATTTATATCTGATGTGCCAAGATTAATCAGTAGTATCACTACTGATTTAATATCACCAAGCAGGCCGCTTCATACACTTTATCTGTAGAGATAAAAGTGACACATTCTCGTTTTACACTTGTTGAGCAACCGACTGGGCAAGATGTGATGTTAAATACTGAGGAGCGATGGATTCAGCTTAAGCTCAAGATAAAACGGGCACTCCCAGGGTAACCCAAATACTTGACAGCTTTTCTGAATGTGTATCTGACCAGATCTGGGTCACGATGGAAATAGCAACTTAACATTAGCTGAACCAGGCAGGCCGCTTCCTGGCCCGCTCCACTATCCTCTTGCCTTTGTCCTGTTCGCTTGGCGTCTCGCCCTCATACAGGACGACGGTCTCCGCTGCAGGGGCCCTCAGGGGGCCACCCTCCATTTTGCTGATCTGCCTGCGAATCTGAGCGGTTTCCCTGCACACCTTCTCATAGCAGAAGCCACACAGGACGTGCTTCTGCTTCAAGTGGCCACACTCTGGACAGGGCTCAATGTTGTCCTGGGACCAGGAGAGAGACACAAGACAGACAGACAGAAAAAAATGAAAGAATGAAAGAAAGACAGAATGAATCCAATAAGAAAGTTTTCATTGTGCTCATCTTAATGCAATCATTTTTAGTGCAACAAAATGGGACTGCCAAGCAGGCATCGATATAACATCAATAGTTGGCATCTGTGTATTGATGAAATACTGCCACAGAAAATACTGTGATACTATGCTGTATCGATCTTTTCCCACCACACCTAGTATCACAATACATGTGTCATGATCCAATTCATATCTTGATGCATTGCAATACTCTGCAGAACTAAGTGAACATGTATGATTAGAGCTTAAAATAATAAAAATACAACAAACAAATCAGATAGCAACTTGACTTGAAACAATTCAATTCAAAATTCCCTCTCAAGTTCATTAAAACTGTATTGGGGCTATGTTTTTATTTTCCACAGTGCACTGAAATGTACATGTCATGATCATGAAGTGTGTACATGCACTTATTGATACAAGGGACTGGAGAATCCATACAGTATTGTCACTGTGACATTTCAAAAGTATGGCAACACTGATCTGTATCATTTTTTGCACAGCTACAGTAGAGACTTACATTTACACTTTTAAGTGTTTTACTTTTGAAACACTGCTGTATCCTATAAGAAGTGATCCAGTGAAACCTCCAGAAGAAAAATGAGCATCAATTTTATTTTGTGTTTTTATTGATGCTGCTGTAACGTGGGAATTTCCCAGTTTGGGATCAATAAAGTACATCTATCTATCTATCTATCTATCTATCATTACCCTCAGCGTGTGGCTTAGCTTGTGTGCAGCCCTAAGAGAGTTTTTCCACAGAAAAGTGTGTGAGAGGGGCTTTTCGCTGTACCTTGACTTTTAAGAGTTTGCTGTCAGCTCTCCTCCTGGTGCGGTTCACCTCGATGGTGCGTCTTTTCTTGGGCGCTGCCATCCACAGGATGCTGTCCAGGATGCCGGGGGGCTGCTGCGGCCCATGCTGCTCCTCCTGCGGGGGAAGGTGAGCGTCATGCCGGGGCAGGAGGCCGGGCCCGGGCGCTGCCAGGGCTGGAGCTGGACAGAGAGAAAAAATGTTACTCCTCCACCAACATTACAGAGCCGAGGGAGGTCACAGCCACGGGTTAGAAGGGCAACAGCGCATTACATGTTACAAAATACAACGTGAGATAGACAGACAGACAGAAGGAGTAGGTGAGTCCATCAGCAGAAGCCCATGGTAACGTTACATCAAGGCTGTTAGCACCGGCTAGCATCACCGTGTGCCGTCAATGAGCTCACCGAGCTGAGCGTCCCATCCCGCCGCCTGCTGCAGCCTGCTCTCGATCCGCAGCAGGGACCGCCTCAGGCTCTGCACCAAACTCGACAAATTCATCATCTTTGCTGTTTGCAGGTTCGCTGTTGTCCCTGTGGTCCCTACATGTCACACACTTCACGGTCATCGGACTGCCCACGTCACTCAGCTGCGACAAAACATGTGTCGATAGGGCTTTTTTTTTTTAAATCTTTATTTAAAACGCATTTGAACATACAAATACAAAAGTCTACTAAAATAATATTGGAAAAATCGGTTCTATTAATTTAAAATCAATATGGAGAAAATACAACACATACGTTTTTCCTCTTTGAAGAGCTCACAGTTGACAGTTTTATTACTTTTTTAGTGTTTATAAGTTTGATAGTCTTTATATATTCTTTACATTAGAAAGTTTTAAAAAATTAAAAAGGTTAAGCGTTTGTCTCCCTTTCTTAATTCCCAGTAGAGCTGGCGATATGAGAGCGCATTGCTGCCATGTACTGGTCAAAAACATAATAATCAGAAGACTATGCCATATATTTCTAGTAAAAGGGAAAGAGATTTTGTTTTGGAAAAAAGTGAAATATAAAAAAAAGAAACATAAATGCCTCCATCGAATTAAGGAAAAGTCTAAGAACCTAAAAAGTTCACATTTTCGCTTTGATTGATTTAATTTATTAATTCGTACTGTTTTAGTCTATGTTAGGGCTATATAGCCACACGTCCTGTAGGTGGCGATGTCAGTGTTTGAGTTTGAGTCCCTAAAATCGTGCCAGGAGTAGTAGAAGAAGAAGAAGGAGAAGAAGATGGCGGAACGGGGCTACAGTTTCTCCCTCACCACATTCAGGTAAACTTTTCAAGAAAAATCAGGAATAGCCTCAAAGGGACGCAAAGCTGTGTTTAGCCGCACCCTTTTAATGCGTGTTTTCTGGACGGTATCATTAGTTTAGATTTGTGTACAGAAAGTGAGTGTTTTACGTGCGGCTGTTGCTGATGCACTGTCATTCCCCGGCACCGAGCTCCCTGCTAGCATGACGGCTAACTGGCTTTAGCACGTTTGCTCTCACAGTGACGGGCCGGTTCTCTTATTAAACAATGTTGCAGCCAGGAGCTCTGTTATGGCTGAAATACGTGTTAGTTTTGTGTTTGTAATTCGACCACAGACTGGGCAGAGTCGGGCTGTCGAACAGAGCGGCTAGCCGAGCTAACGGTTATGCTAGCTAAGACGAACGAGTTGAGCTTTTGCTTTCAGTTTTGTCTCAGCGCGTCAGGCTCAGGCTAGTTAGCCAGGCGGACCTGCACAGGGCTAGCGCTGTGTTAGTCCTCACTGGAAGAAGCAAGAAATCATACTAGTTTATTTTTCTTTCTACTGCTATTCCTCTGTCTCTGCCCCTTCATGCTAATGCTTGTAGAGCCTCCTCTGTATTTCACCATCGTACAAAGCACCGATACTGAGTCCCTGTCTCCCCCCTCACAGCCCTTCGGGTAAACTGGTCCAGATTGAATATGCCCTGGCCGCTGTAGCAGCCGGAGCCCCCTCTGTAGGGATCAAAGGTAAGGACCGCAAATGTCTCTCAAACTGGATCAAAAGTATTTCTCTCAAATTATAGCTTGGGCCAAGGCTTACTTCTGCTGCATCCACATATGATGATGATGATGATGAGAGGGACTGTGTTTTCCATTAGTCTGGATCCTGGGACCAGCAAAAAGTTCATTTGTGTTCTGTGCTGACACCGTTTAAGAGCTTTGGTTGTCTGCATAAGATGTTTAACCCTCCTATTATTTTTGGGGCCCAATTTGACCCCATTCAGTGTTTAATGCCTCCAAATACATGATTCATGTTGTTTTTTGCTTCTTATTTCATGACTTGAGGTCTTTTGACCCAGGTATTAACCATAAAAGAAATGCAAACATTTTACACCAATCAGTTTTAGTTGTTTTGGATGACACTTACGACATGACATTTAAAATCTTCAAAATCTCCTCTTGGCCTTAGGGTCCTAACTGAACATAACCAGTACCAATGGAAATTTGTTAAATTACAGGAAATGCAGTGTTGAATCAAATCTGTGAACTGAGAGCTTGTGGGGCCTGTGTCGCTTTGCGACTGGTTGTGTGTGTGTGTGTGTGTGTGTGTGTGTGTGTGTGTGTGTGTGTGTGTGTCAAAGCAGAGTTGACACAGGCCATGGAAATGAAAGAAATTCTTTGAACAGATTTGGTTTCCAGACATTTGACTCGGGTGGTTCTCTTTCATTTCCAGCTTCCAATGGTGTTGTCCTGGCAACGGAGAAGAAACAAAAATCCATCCTGTATGATGAGCAGAGTGTTCACAAAGTGGAACCCATCACCAAACACATAGGCATGGTTTACAGTGGCATGGGACCTGACTACAGGTGTGTGTGTGTGCTTGTGTGTTGGAAAAGAGACGGTGTGGGAGAAGTATGAGGCTTGATTACACATTGTTGCTATGTACAGTTTTGTTGTGGCATGTTGGTCATTATTGAATATGAAAGACTACCTTACAGCACTTGTCTCAGTTGTGTATCTTTCATCTACTACTGGTGTAGACACACACACACACACACACACACACGTCCACACTCAGTTGAATGAGTTGTGTCCTACTTGCAGGGTTTTAGTGCGTCGAGCTCGGAAGTTGGCCCAGCAGTACTTCCTGGTTTATCAGGAGCCAATCCCCACAGGTCAGCTTGTCCAGAGAGTGGCCTCTGTAATGCAGGAGTACACACAGTCTGGGTGGGTATACACAAAGACACACACTAACACACATATTGTTTACAGCACATGCTGTAGAAAATATGTTGCTGTTTTTTTTTTTTTTTTTTCAAGTGGGAACACACCAGGGATTAAGCTGTGACCCAGTGTTAAAGTAACCAGTTCTCCAGCTAAGTTATATTAATTCATTTCATCGGTTATCTTCTCCTCCAGTGGTGTACGTCCATTTGGGGTGTCGTTGCTGATTGCTGGATGGGATGAGGACCACCCTTACTTGTTCCAGTCAGACCCTTCTGTAAGATCTGTTTATTCTCATATTAATAACAAAACAAACCCTGTTCCAGCACAATGTGCTGCTGTTTGCTACAGTTTTGTATTACCATCATTTAATTGCAGGTCAGTGTTTATGTGCAGGAGTAGAACTGTGTTCGTACTTTATAATTTGAATATGCTTGCTTCATGCTTATTCCAGTCAGCCTGTGTCTGTGTTGTTTTGGGGGAACAGATGATACTGTTGTCTGTCAGAAACACAGGTTAACAGTGGGCTTAATGTCTTATGTGTTGTTGTTGTTGTTGTTTTTTTCCCGCCTGATTGGCAGGGTGCATATTTTGCATGGAAAGCCACAGCCATGGGAAAGAACTACGTCAACGGAAAAACATTCCTCGAAAAAAGGTACACGTTTGCACCAAAAGACAAGATTATGCCAGTATTGTATGCTGTACCATATGAATGAATGATACTTGATTAATCCTTTGCAGGAAATTACATATGTGGTGTGTGAATAAATTGGCTGCTTAAAACGTTCAAAATCCATTTTAATCAGAGTCTGACTGATATTGGTTTTCTGATATTGGTCAGTCACAGATATAATCCAATATGTGCTGATATGAAAGCTAAAAAAAAATAACAGAACATTATGCTGAAAAAAGATGCTTTTGTGCTTTTTTCATTAATAGTTATTTTTAATTATCATCAATTTCCATCATCAGTGACATCAGTGCACTGATGACATTTTGGACTAACATATGTCTCTGTCTTTTAATTTATAGTTATTTATAATTGTCAAATTCCCAGTGAAGTTTATTTGACATCAGTGTACTGATGTCATTTTTGACAATGAAGTTTATTGTTAAACTATAAAATATTCCATCTCCATTACATATCTTTGTCACAAATTTTTGATAACCACATTTGTGGGATCATTGCAAAAGATGAATGTATATGTACATATCGGCTAATGTCGATATAGAATTTTTTTAACTTTCTTTTTACAGTATCTGCATCAGCCCCAAAATCCAGAATTGGTCAGGCTCTATTTTTAATGTGATTGAAAGTAAAATATGAAACTAATTTCATCCTGAAATACCTGGGTACCAGCACCAGGTGTTTTTCATTGTGATGTGGTTTTACATATAGCAGAATGTTGCCAGTGCTACCTGTAAGGCAAGCCTATCATTCAAAACTTGTAACCAGTCTTCTTTTTGTTTTCTTCCTTAATTGGAAACTCAGAGTGTTACAATACAGCAAACTTGAAACTTGGCAGAGCATCCTCAAATTCAGTTTTGCCTGAGGGACTGCCATTCATCTGTCTAAATGTATGGGATGCCCGTTAAAGAAGGAAGAGGACTATTTAATGGGGAAGAAACAGCATAAATGTTTAAACTTTTGGTCATAGAACTGCTGTACTGCAGTCATGCAGAATCATTGAATGTTATATCATGATGTGCATCCTCATTCCAACAGCATCGTTTTCAGCTTGTGGCCTAAATTGAGAGAATTTGTTGTCGCCTTGGCTCATTATAACTTCCTTGCACTTTTGTTATATGTGAATACATGCAACAATCAGAAATAAGCCCATGACCCACTTTTGCACATTTTCTGAAAAACTCTGGTAATAATTGCACGTGACAGAGGCAGTTGGTTGGATTAATTCTTCATCAGTTCTTATAGTGTAAAATGACTGAAAGAGAAACACAACAGGTGACCCTTTGTCCATTATCTCCAGGTATAACAATGATCTGGAACTGGAGGATGCTATTCACACAGCTATCCTGACGCTGAAGGTATGTTTGCTTTCAAAATGCAGTTTGTAATATTTCATGCACTATGTCTAATCAAGCTCCATAGTTAATTTCTCATTACATCTCACCTTTATTATCTAGCGATTCACCCTCTCATTGTACTGTGTGTTTCAGGAGAGTTTTGAGGGTCAGATGACAGAGGAGAACATTGAAGTGGGGATCTGTAACGAAGCCGGCTTCAAAAGACTCACCCCGGCTGAGGTGAAAGACTACCTGGCAGCCATTGCCTGAACACCCCCTCCCTGCTGCCCAGGGTCTCTGGCCACTTTCCAAGTCAAAGACATAGCAGCACAGTATCCAACAGTTGTGTGACACTTCATTCAGATACCACAGAGCCATTTGTATAGAGTTTGACCACATTGTGCCACGGCCATCACATTTCTGCCTCTGCGCTACAGATAGAGGCAGTGGATTGTAAACATATGACAATGCTCTCCAGAACATTGCCATATCTAAGAGCATAATTATCAGCTGACTCTTTTATTCTGCTTGAAATTCTGCTTCTCATTCAGAAATCATACCCAAGCCCTGAACCCACTCACTTAATAAAGGTGATAAGCTTTGGGGATGACTGTGTAGCTGATATAGCTGCCACTCACAACTGCAATAGTTAACCTCCATCAGTGGCTGTGAGATATCATAATGAAACTCATGTGACTAATTGGTGTTGTCAAACATGCACTTAAATACTGCGAGTTATGGCAGCTGACTGCTGTGCAAACGAAGTGGAAGGTGGACTCTGATTTAGGTTAAATCTCAAGTCTTTCCCTGAATCCTTGGATCTTCTTATTCTTCATCTCTTGTGCAAGACCAATGTCAATTGAAAATGTTTGGAAATAAAAAAAACTGTTCAGAACTCTGTTTTTGTCAAATCACTTCCCTTGCTAAAGCTGACAAAATGCTTCTGGTGACACAAGATCTAAACTACAGAACACATTTTTTCCAGAGGAAACTTAAGTTAAAAGGCAAGTAAAAACTGCTCTAGCGGAGCACCCCTGTTTAGATGTCTAGTCTTAGAGGGGCATCCTTATCCCAAGAGCCATGGTTTCACAGCTCAGTCCTGTGGGTGATGCATCCAGCCTTAAAGTCGTGGCTGTTTCCCCCCAGATAGCTGCACATATCAAAAACATGCCAAAGGCTGAACAAGTATGAATAGAGGATCGAAGGGAAAGCTTTGAGATTTGACGATTTACATCTGTTTGTATAGCGGTTTTACATAATGTACCAGAAAAGTTGTTTTTCCAAGTTAGCAACATTTCTATAGTTTGTATTTCTCCTCTGGTATCTGTCATCCAATAAAAGATGAGAAGTTTATGCCGTCTTGGGTGTCTCAATTTCTTATGAAGAAAACATGAAATGCATGCCAGCCGTACCCTGTGCTCATGTAAGAAGCACTGTGTTGTAGTGGTATGATGATGGCCTGTGCACGTAATATCAGAGCGCGCCGGAGTGGACAGAGCGCGCTCTACAAACAACGGGAACATCTTTCCCAGTTTTCTGCCTATATCCCTCCGCGTTTGTGATATTAGGACATATGCCTGCCCTCGATTTGTTTGCCAACAGTTAGATGTAATTTAACCTGGAAAGTAACCTCAACACAGTTAAATAGCAATTTCGACTGTGATTTAGCCACACATACAGTTTTATTTACAGATCTATATTACCAGGCGGCAGGTCACTGCAAGCTACCCTACAACCTCTGATGACGTTTGTGGCGCCAGAAATCAAGGGGTATTGGGAAGCGGTTGTGTGTGCATGTCAGCTGGCGGATATTTACTATTATCTCGGATATGTTGGCGGCATCGTAAACATAACGGCAGTTTGAGTCAGAACAGCGGCTGGTCGTTTATCGTTCATGCTAATATAAGCTCGGTTTGCAGTCAAGATGGTGATACTACGCAGTAGCGGCAATGCCGGAGCTGAACCGGCAACTACTCCGAAGAGGAGGTCGTTGGAGTTGGATACAAGCTCCGAGTTTCTGTCGCTGCTTCCCGCGTCGCAGAGAAAGTCCGCCCGCCTGACCCGCTCCTCCCGGGCCCTGGATGACAGCTTCAGTAGCCCCGAAAACAACACGGTGAACGTGAGTATGGACAAGTAGCCAGCCGAGGAGGTAATTAGATCACGATCTGTGATCTGCCCTGAGCGGGGTGAATTATCGATGACCGCAACTTTGCCGTGCTATCACCGCTAGCCTGCTAAGCTAACTAGCTGCCTTGTCAAATTCAAGCAAGCTGACACATTTATGTGACCGGGCAGCCAGAGTGCCCCCCTCAATGAAACTCATGTGGTCCCTCCTGAACATGCATCTCCTGATCAACCTACAGAGCAACATGCGTTATGTAATCATGCAAAAGTCCACAGTTAATAAAAAACTTTACTCAGATATTTTGGTTTTATGTTTTAATCATACGATCACGTGATAATAGCAATAAGCACGTTTCCAGCTGAATTTGTCCTGTTTGTATAATTGTCCTAGATAAGGTGCTGCGGTGTTCCTATGAACGCTGTAACTGTCGGGGAATGAAGGGGGTGGGACCCAACTCTGAAAGATTTTTTTTTCCCACGCTGTTCCACGCTTCTCGCCTCTAAACTAGGCAAATCTGAGGAAAACAATACCAGTGTTTTGTAAGTGTGTATTGACACACATTTGAGAAAGTAAAACTGGAATACACATGGTTTGTAAGAACTCAAAGTTCAGGTCCATGCATGAAAGTGGGTTCTGCAACATTTATGTATAGTTAGGTCAAAACATTTGGCATGTTGGAGAGCTGGAGAGACTGTGCACTCATTTTGTGTTGACTCTTTTTAGGGTCATGCTGATGTGATTAAGGAGGACGGCAGTGGTCCTCATCACACTCGGAGGACCAGAGACCAAAGAGTTAAATTGGAGGTCTCCTTCACAGACATGGATGGAAAGACCAGCTCCCCTTTGACTGAGGACAAGACAGCAGGATCTGGCACCAGGTAATAACTGTCCACCCACTAAAACATAATAACTAAATATGGAAAGATGATGACCAAGGCCCAAGGCTGCATAATAAGTCAGGGTATTTCATGGGTCATGGCATCTCTAGGAAGTCATGGAATTTTGAAAAGTCTCCCTCAGGCAGGGAAAGTCAGGGAAATTTTTAAACAAGTCGTGGAAAATCATGGAAATTTTGCACCTCAGTTAAAAAAAGTTAAGTTATTCATCAGTACACGTGTAATATTTGTCTTACAGTTGCCCTCATGCTATGTTCACCTCTAAATGTCAAAATATGAATTTGTGTTTTAGAATTTTACCTAAGGGGAAAAAACATAATGTTGCTTTTATATAGGTTATGGAAATTCACATTGTAGTCATGGAAATGTTCTGGAGGTTGCCCCCCTGGAGGAATCATTTTGATGTTTCTTATAACACCTCATCAGAAGTGATATCTATTTTTCAATGCAGCTAACTAAAGAAAAAATGGTCACAGAAAAGCGATGTGCTCAATAGTTTCACATAGCAACCTATTTTCTGATGTTGTGCAGAAGATGACAAAATGATAGCAGAAGGATTCTTTGTCAGTATTGTATGGTCCTACTAGGTATTTCACCTGTCATTTCTCTCTAAAGGAAATCTCCCAGGCTGCAGAGAGAGGGGAAAGCATCCAGTGGCAAGCAACAAGCAGGTACCATGTGGCAGTATAATTTTTAGGAATTCATATGCTACTAAAATCAGAGCATTGTCTATTCCCCACCTGTCCCCATGGGAATCAAATGATCTAAAGATATAACCATCAGACATAGTTACATTTAAAAACCTTCAGACTGCAGTGATCATCACAACAACATTCAGAGCATGAAGTGGTTCTGTCACTGGATGAGATGCTAATCTGCTGCAAGTGGAGTGTACATATTACTTCCTCCCATACATATAGCTTCTGAACTAACAGCACTGTGCCTCTGACACCATAATGCCAGTCGCCTTTATCAGTAGTGGCATTGATGTGTGTGTGTGTGTGTGTGTGTGTGTGTGTGTGTGTGTATGTATATATATACACACACATATGTATATGTGTGTGTATATATAATATCATTTATCAGTATCATAAATGTATCATTTTCAATTATACTATTGCAAGAATCGCCATACAAGTGGTG
>OMLB01050129.1:0-24107 GCA_900302555.1 Myripristis jacobus
CACAAATGCTTTGCTTCATACCTCGGTTGTAGTGAGTGGTTATTTGAGTCAAAGATGATCTTCTATCAGCTTGAATCAGTCGGCCCATTCTCCTCTGACCTCTAGCATCAACAAGGCATTTTCGCCCACAGGACTGCCGCATACTGGATGTTTTTCCTTTTTCAGACCATTCTTTGTAAACCCTAGAAATGGTTGTGCGTGAAAATCCCAGTACCTGAGCAGATTGTGAAATACTCAGACCAGCCCGTCTGGCACCAACAACCATGCCACGCTCAAATTTGCTTAGATCACCTTTCTTTCCCATTCTGACATTCAGTTTGGAGTTCAGGAGATTGTCTTGACCAGGACCACACCCCTAAATGCATTGAAGCAGCTGCCATGTGATTGGTTGATTAGATAATTGCATTACCGAGAAATTTAACAGGTGTTCCTAATAATCCTTTAGGTCAGTGTATATGTGTCATTCCTTTCCTGCTTTAGGCTTACTGTGTGTTGGCTGTTTCTGCAACAGGCATGGATTATGCATACTGTCTAAGGGAATGATCAAATTGGTCTGCATTTACCGTAGTTATAGGGTAGAGGGGGTTCTGTATAGACAGCAGGAGGACCTTGTTACCACTGTTGGGGTTGTCAGCGTTGGTTGGTCTGGTGATTCTCTTGGATGTAGAGTAGTTAAAATAGGCCTGCTGTCCTGATAGATAGATAGATAGATAGATAGATAGATAGATAGATAGATTGGAGATTGGAGATTGGACAATCATTTAAAATCTGAAAAATAAGAGGCTCATTGTACAGTCACACACATCGAAAGTCAGCTTGCCTGTTTTACCTACAGTAGTTTACTTTACTTTCATACAGAATGACAGAAATTATGGCTTGTTACCGCTTTTCCAGTAGAACACCATTTTTGTGTCAATGCTAAAGCAACTAGTTAAAGTTGCACTAAGCGATCTTATGACTACTAGAGGATGTTGAAAGCACAAACTCTGTTTGTAAATACACAAAGCCACTTGTTTGCTTGTTTGTTTTTTGACAGAAATCAGATTGCACATTTTTGTCTGCATGATTTCTGCTGGAATACTTGGACTATTTTGTCTCTGAACATTGGAAAATGTGGTGAATATGCAGACTTTCAGCTACAAGGTAAGCTGCCTTGGATGAGCTCTCTCTGTCACTGCAGTACCGATTTAAGAGGCAATTGTATGACTGATCTGAAATTTGGATGCATTTACCTGCAGAATGTCCAGTTTCAGATATTTTACAGATATCTGGAAAGCTCAAACCAGCCAACAACAACAGGCTGGTTATAAAATATTTGGTGGAAAAAGACCTATAATGACACCTCTCACATTTGCAAGGAGTCATTTTTCTGCACAAAAAAGCATGTAAATTTGCTTTCAGTAGTTTTAAATTGTGCTCTATATAAATCAAAATCATGTCAGACAATGTTTTACTGAGGTTGGTCTAAAACAGTCCTATAAATAAATAAGCTTCACAATGAAAGGCCTATGTGCAAACCTGCAATGTATACAGGCTCACTGGCTCCACAGGACACACAGCGGTCAGCACTCTCTACTGCTGAGAACTCCACCAGGGCCTGGCGCTTGAATGGCATCATCATCACATAGCTGGAACAAACACATTCAGAAATTAATTACAATTGTTATTCACATTTAGTAGACACTTTCATCCAAAGCGACGTACATATGAGATTTTTATACACCACAAGCAAACATCAATTCAGGAGAGAACAACAACATCAAGTGCCATAAAGTTCTGGTTAATGTATAGAGGTAATGTATAGAGTGCATAAAGTGTATAGAGGAAGGAAGAAAGCATAGAGGCAGATTTTTTGTACAAGTAGTTGTGCTGGCAGGTATGGTCTGATTATCCTGATGTTGTACAGGGCCATCGGCATGAGCGAGCCACAGAAACCACATGTTCCCTAAATGTCAGTTGGTTGTCAATCATGACAATTCAATTCAAATTCAATTCAAATTTTATTTGAATTGAAGATTTTGTGGGCCACAAAAATTAGACACAGCAGAAGTGCCATCTCCATACTATTTTGGTTTAGTTTATTAGTTTATTAATTTATTTGACAGGGACTATGCACCACACAATAGCAGAGACAGAGTTAGCTAATTAGCTAATTTGCATCCATAGTCCGTTGACAGGAAAACATTATAACAACAATGAACAAACTTTACAAAAACGTCACATTTATATCACTTTCCGAACAAATTGAGAGTAGTTGCTTTAACATTCCCTGTGATGAAAACTGTCTCCCAAATTGATGGCAAACTAGATCCCTTACAATTTGCTTATCAAGCTAAGAAAGATGTGAATGACACTAAGATTTTTCATTTAGACAGATTACACAAGCACCTTAAAAAACCCAATTCACATGTGAGACTTTTATTTGCAAATGTTTCCTCAGCTTTTAACAAGATGCAGCCTCATATTTTAATTGAGCGACTTTCCTGTCATTTTAATCTACCAGATCAGATTTTATTGTTGCTGTTAAGCTTTTTAACAGACAGAATTCAGCAGTTATTTGTGAATGGTCACAGGTCCAACATCATCACCTCAAATATAGGTTCTCCACAGGGCTGTGTCCATTCTCCTCTGCTCTTTATTATGTACACAGACAGCTGCACCACTTCCAAAGAGGGCAGTTTTCTGATGACACTGCCCTACTGTCACCTCTTCAGAGGGCTCAATCCGGTCATGGCTGTACCTTATCATCATTTGCGAAGTGGTGTGATGATAAGGAGTTAATCATTGATTTTAGGAAGAAACATCTGAATCCTGAAGCCAGCATCATTCATGGAAAAATGTTGAAATTGTAGAGACATACAAGTACTAAGAACCATGTTCAACTCCAACCTTAATTTTGATAAAAACACAGGACATAGACTTCACCCCCTTCCTCTAACCCTTTTTTTGGTTTCCTCTTTTTTTTTCCTGTTTTCCTCTTCTGGTGTGCAGAGCCAGTGATTCCTTTTGGAACCACAAGTGGGTAGTGTAACCCTTTGTTTTAAGGTCGTCAAGGTTTCTCTGTCTATGGTTTACTTGTATTGATGCTTATCCAAGGTTGGCCAACCTTTCTTAGCCTTGTATGTAATCTCATTATGTTCATGTGCTTTCATGTTTTAAAATAGTGGTTTGTGATATGGGCTTTCAAGTATTTGCTCAGGTAATGTTGTCCATTTGTTGTTTCTAAAATGCTTGTGTATGAACTACTGGTTGTAGTCCTTTAAGACATGGTCATGTGACCACTCCTCACCTTTTAAATACACACCTGTGCACTCGATGTTCACACACCCCTGATGAAGATGTAATCATCGAAATGCGTTGGGTCTCCCAGTTCGAATAAAGGATTCTCGGGACCTCCGTTCCTGACTGCAGCGTACATTTCAGCAAGACAGTCAATTTCCTCTTAACTGTTTTCTGGACATTTTTCCCTTGAAGAGCACCTGAGTTCATCTGTTTTACACATTTCAAACACTGAGCCCCTGAAGCATTCACCCCCACTCCTTCTTTTCTGTGTTTGTTTTGTTTTTGTCTGTTTTTGTCCTATGTGACTGGTAGATTGGGATAAATAAAGTTGTTTGAATCTTTTTAATCTTTCACAAAAAATATGCATTACATAATATACTCCATCTTAGGAACAGTAGCAAGATCTCTGATTAGTGATCACATAGTTGATTTGACTTGAGCCATGTTTTAAATAATACTATATAGGGCCCAAAGCAAAATTTCCTTTGGGGGAATCTTGAAAAAAAATCTTGGTCCAAACATTGATTTACTTAACAATGGAATTGAAATGGTGTGCAGCTACTCTACTCATTTTGCCTTTTTGCCATCATCATTATAGTCCTTTATTTTAGTCTTGGGAGAGCACTGAGGGAAAGACCCTCCTTCACAATGTTGCTGAGACTACAACAAGGCAGCTGACAGTGTCAATCAAGTTGTAAAAGATTAAAAGAAGGGAAATGTGAAGGAACAAATGGTAAAACAAATGATAAAACTACAATGTTCAATAAGTAATATTTGCAATAACAGAATTTCAAACAGTAATATGAACATTAAACACTAAGCAAGACATGAATAATAATATGGCAGTGTAATGTACAAAACTATTAAGCAAACAAGATAAAATTTTTGCTCTGCTAGCAGGCAGGACCAAAGAATGGTTGTGTTTATCTGTCTAGCCAACTTAAAATAATTCCAACATATATCAAATGGTAAATGGTAAATGGACTTTTCGAGTCTACCGACCACTCAAAGCACTTCAAGCTGCCCATCAAGAGTGGTTAGAGGTTCAGTGTCTTGCTCACGCTCTCTGGAGGAGATGGTGCACAAACTGGGAACCCTCCAACTAACAAATGACCGCCCTACCTCCTAAGCCTTGCTGCCCTCCAAAATATATCAAAATTTAACTGGTTGATTGGCATAAAATTTGGTGAGCACATTTATTCTCTCCCAAGAAAATATTTACACATAGATGCAAAGACTTTGCATCATCCAGCTCCTTGACTTTTCCTAAAAATTCTTTTTCTACCTATTAGCATTGTGTCAAGTCCAAGGTCAAAGGTCAAAATAAGTCAGCCAGTCCAAAGTAAGCCTCCTGAAAGCTGAGTGGAGCAGTGCATAGTGTCCCTGTTGAGGAAAAGGAAACCAGCCCTGCGTTCCAAATTGCATACTTATACTTTTTACTTTTAGTATGTACTGCAGCTGCCCTTACAAAGTATGTAGTTTAGTATGAAATATGCATGCGAATGCATACTATTGGGACACACTACATACATCATCCATGGAGTCCGACCCTCTTGCTCACTTCTGCTGCCGAATTTGAATGTTGTTGTCAAAATGCCGGTGCTGTTTCATACTGCGCTGTCGTCTGTCATATTTCTTATCTTCTGTCTTCCTGTCGCTTCTGCTGTCACTGAGTGAGTTTTGTGCGATATCTGTGTTTTATTGTCGTCCATATGTGGGCGTGGCTTGTACACGCAACTCAGTCAATGCGATGTAACGTCTGCTGCGCAAAGGATTGTGGGTCAGAATGGCCAGAGGAGCATGCTGAAATGCATACTGTGAAATCTGACCGGATGTAGTACAACATCCTGGTACTCTTGGCATACTGCATCTGACATACTATGTATTGGGACATACTAATTATTTTTTCCCCTACTAAATAGTATGGTAGTATGCGTATTGGAACACAGGGTTGGTCCATGGGCAGAGAGAATTGTGGGAAATTGAGTTTGTTCATGGGCATGAGGCCCAACATCAGTGATGTGCATGTATGACTGTAGATTACCTTCAGCACAATATCAGTTATCGGGTCATTTTTGATTCCATGTGATGAAACTATTTGTCATTTAAAAGGATTCAGGTTTGATGTGCAGATACAATCTGCCAGAAAAAGGAACGATACAATGGAGTCTTTTCATGTCATTTTCCACACTAATCAGTTTGGTTTTAGATTTTTAGGTTTTAGATCCTTGTTATGTTTTATTCATTCAGACATTTCTGGGAGGAAGGTTTCATGTAAATATTTCATGTTTCATGGACTGGTAAATGAGTCATTATTTTTACACAGGACATATTTTTGATCAAAAGAATGACAACTCTGGGCCAAAAGCATTCAATAAATATTAGCCCTGTTTGGGCCTTTGTATTAGTTGTGATTTTTTTAATATGACCTCTTCAGTGATTGAGTTTGACAGCCCTGATCTCTATCCATCATCAGTTATCCATAAGAATGGTCATTATTCAAAAATATCAGACCGCAGAATGCTATGATTGACCAATCAGAACTGTATTCCCCAGAGCTATGTAATAAATGATTTTCATAAGAGGCTGATGATGGATTACTTGTGCAATAGTGACAACTATATGTATGGATAATGAGGCTTTAGTTTCTCTGTGGACTTGGATTACTCCCAGTCATAGCTCATAGCTGAAACTCTCTGTAGGAGCACTAACCTCAAAATAAGTTTTGTAAAATCAGAACCAGCAGAATATCTGGATATGAATAAATTGATGGATGACCCTTTAAGAACTTCTTATAGGGATAATCTGGATTCTCTGACAGTCTAAAACCTCCTCTAATGAGGTAATTTCCTTTGTCTGTCCACTGGACCAATTGCTGTAGTAATGAGGCTCAGACTACAGAACAAAGAATTTTCTCCTTATGGAACAACCCCATGCAAACTTAACTGCCATTGTGGTAAGATCTTGTCTGATGTTGGCTGAGTCAACTAGTGCAGGGGTTTTAAAATGTTTTCACATTCTGGACCACCAGCTTGTCTTTCAATAAGCTGCAGACCTCCATTTGAAGTGACTTTGCCCTATAGATGTATGTTATCAAGAGATGTATGTTCAGTCTGAGGCTGCGTTTAGATACCTTTCACAAGTACTTAAACACAAGATAATCTGACCTCAATCCAGCATCACTGATCTGACTTTTAAATAGGCTATATCAGGTTAATAATCATATATTACTCTCTCTTTTTTTATTTTTGTTTTTTTACTAATGTTCCCAGTAATTTTTGCAAATTAGATTATTGCCTTTCCCATGTTTTTGAAAGAAAAAATCAAGTGGATTTGCACAGGTTTCAAAGGCTTACATTGTTTTGATATCACACTTGAACACTGACAAATGGTGGTGAGATTAGACCAGAAAGAAGGAAATGTTCAAATCAAACGCTCATTCATTTAGATAGATAGATAGATAGATAGATTCCAAAAATGGAACATTAAAAAATGTCCCTTTGGATGAGGAGGCAGGCAGGCCTGTTATATTCAAATGGGAGGCATGTAATGGGATGCAGCACATGCTACACAGGAATCAGTACAATAAACTGTGAGCAACAGCAAGTTTTCGTCCAATAGCCTATCGTTGTAGCAAAAATGTAAGCTACAAAACAAATTTATATCCAATAGGCTACATTTCTGATGAATGATTGACAATACATTACTTGATCAATGTGGTAATATTATTAGTGGGACATGTCCCAGACAGGAATTAACCCTAGTCACAGACTAAAATGCCCTTTTAAACTGGCATAGCTCATGGATTGAAATAGTCCTAGATTTATCTTAATCGAGATTTTAATGATCTAATTTCTGGGTTGAAGTTTAGTGTTGGTCCTGAAGTAAAGGTTTAAAGTAACCTCCAACACAGCAGTTTTATCTTCAGATTGCTGCTGTTGTAGAAAAACACAGGAAACACAGGAAAAACAGCATCCATCTTCTGCCTCCCCTCCATTTCACAGACAGTTATGGTCTTGTCAAGATCCAGTACACACTTTACAATAAGAGGCAACAATCTTCACCGAGTGATTAACTGTGCAGGGATAGTGCTTGCTTTGAGTGATACACACCAAAGCAATAACCACTTCTCACCATGAAAAAATGGATCTGGTAGATCATCCCTTTAAATTTAATCAAGGACTCTATAATCCTTAAGAAGCAAATCTGAAGTTAGGTTGTGTTTAAGAAAGTCACTTTTTAAGCCACGATTAACAAGCCCTAGATGTTGGAACTAACTACATTATTTGGTCAGGGTGGCACATAATTAGTCCAAGGGACTGGAGTATCTATGGGATGTAGCCTACGTTACAAAACTATAATGAACATTGGTCGAGTTGTGTTTTTATTTAAATGTTTATAACGTGTTTCAGCAATAGATGGCGTCATTGGACCAGTTAACAACCTGCTATTGAACTTCACGGGTTTTCACGCTTCATGTTATGGACCCCTAAATTGACTGTCATTAAGCCCAGGACCCCGACTTGAAGGGATTTTACCCTCCCCCAGTACTCTGATGTGACATTCTAGACGGTGGTGAAGTTAAAACATAATCACTCCTACATATTTTTGTGTCATAGAGTCAAGTGAATTAACCCTTTGAAATCTGAGCAAATTCACTTGATGTCTTTCAAAAAGAACAAAAATCCGTGTTAGCAATCCGTATTAGCAGAAAAGTGGCAAAACTACCTGATATTTATCCAAAAGAATTTACAAAATGACAAGAAAACTGTGTTTGTTAATTATTAAAATGATCTATTGAAAGAGCAAATCGGTGATGCTGGATCAGATTTGTCGTGTTTAAATGCATGTGGAAAGTTGAGACGCCTTCCACAAGACTTTCATCACAGTGAATTTAAACTAGTCCTCATTTTGCTGTGGACCCACATGGACCCCTGGAGTGCAGCAAAGGATTTTTTACAATATGGGTGGTCATTTTTGGCTCATTGGTTAAGGTGATGGTTAGGCATAAGTTGGTTATGGCTAACATTTGTGAAAGGCTGTAGAGAATTAAGTCAATTAGAAATTCCGTCGCTGTACTTGGAGGGGAGAACTCGTTAGCCAGACTCCACTCATAAACCCACTGAATGGTTTGACTTGCGTGTCACAACACTACTGCGGCCCAACGAGGCGACCGTGCTGCACAGAACTTGCTGGCAGGAATGTAACTGGCCACTAAGCAGCAGCTGATGGTTAATATTTATGTTTTATCGTTTAATTGATGTTAGTGACTTAAAATAAGTACGTTTCGTGCTGGTACTTATTTTTTCCATTCAGAGATGGCCTGTCGATATCTGCCTGAACCACAAGAAAAAACAAAGCGCGTTCCCGATCCCGTGCTCATTCCCTGTGGCTACTGTTGCCTTCAGGAGCGCCCCATAAGCTTCTAATTTCCAGCTCGTCAATCGTAAT
This sequence comes from Myripristis jacobus, assembly GCA_900302555.1. NCBI lineage: Eukaryota > Metazoa > Chordata > Actinopteri > Holocentriformes > Holocentridae > Myripristis > Myripristis jacobus. Next base: position 8,734 of record OMLB01050129.1, read on the forward strand.
TATGAGTTATCAGCGCATTCAAGTGCGTGACGGGATGTAGAAATAAAATGGAACCTAAAGTTTTGGTAGTTTCGTTTAGTTTAGTTTCGTTAACCTGTTTTAGAAACCAAGACATGAGTTGTGTAGAAGTAGAATGACCAAAAAGAAATACACAACAGGTCAACACAAGCTAGTAATTGATGGTTAGATTAAAGTTTTAACCAGATTTTTCTGTAATGTATCACTTTTCCAACAGTCAGTCATTTACTACTATGGTATCATAAAATGTCCCCCTTTCCTCTCGTATTTACTACTTCGTTGGGTCCTTCGTGCGTTAATTTAGTAGTAGTGGCATAATTCCGACAGCACGTGGAGGCAGCATAAAATAGCTAACGTTAGCTAATCGCTTCCAACGGAAACCAGCACAGAGAAAGACAAGTGAAGACAAAATGGCGGAGTGAGTGGGTTGCGCTTTGTAAAGACGGCTGTGACCCTTGAAGTTCGTCAAAATCGCGTTTAAAGGACTAAATAGTCTAAATAAGTAGTCAACATAGGAAGTGCTGTTAAAAGGACTGATATTGTCCTTCAACAAGGAGGGGGCTCGGACATTTTTCCGCGGTGGTCCTTGCGAAATCTTTAGCTTGATGCTAGCTACATTTGGCTAGCTGCTACTTCGAGGACCTGGATGATTGTCAACGGCCATCATCTTATCAGGATTTATTGTGGGACAAAAACGTTTTGATTTAGGCAGGGTATTTCATGTTCCGGTGGCAGTATCATTTTAACAAAGATTTTTTTTATATACTGCCCGTGAATCCAACGAGTGGGAGAAGCAGTTGTCCAGCTTGTTTGCTATCTGACCACAGTATTGTGTTAGTTCGCCCTTAATTGCCTCGACCATATATCCAGCACAGGACTCTGTATGTTCTGCTAACATTTGGGCCAGATTGTCCCTCAGAAAATTTCCTTAAGTGATCGAGTGGATATTGGGATTTGGTGGTTATGGCGAGCAGCAGTGGCTCCAAAGCCGAATTTATTGTCGGTGGAAAATACAAGCTTGTCAGAAAAATCGGATCAGGATCTTTTGGTGACATATATCTGGCCATCAACATCACAAATGGAGAGGTATTGAACTGAAATCTACACTCTTTGTATTGTATTTTTGTATTCAAGTTGTCATTTCCCTACGTAACGTATAACGTTAGCACAATGGCTGACTCAGAAATATCTGAGCTAGCTAGCAAGGGTAGCTAGTTTCTCACGATCAGTTTCTTGTCTTAAAATTGTTAACTCCACACATACACTGCATTTATCCAGTTGGCACTGCATGTCATTACGGTTTAGCAGGCATTAAACTGGTAACTTCATGGAATGTGATCTTAGGAGCCAGACTCTAAAATATCTGGTGCATTATCGGCCGTCCCTGAAAATATATTGAACCGATTATGTGTATGTTGTTTTCAGGAAGTAGCAGTAAAACTGGAATCACAGAAAGCCAGACATCCACAGTTATTATACGAAAGCAAGCTGTACAAAATTCTACAAGGAGGCGTTGGGATTCCACATATAAGGTAAAAACAATCCTTACATTTTTATTGTACCGTTTGTCTTGCCATGGTCAGGAGTGATTTGACAAGACGCCTGAAATATTGTATTGTTTGATCTACCAAAGTAGTTTTAGTAAATACAGCCAGCTGGAGTGACCACTCGTCCGTCTATGGCAGCAGCCTTGCTGGCATTAGCCCTGCTAATCTCCCTAACGTCGCCTGCTCTGTCCTGTTGTCTTTGCACCGACGCAAAAAGCCGTTCGTCTTTCAACTTTGCATAGTTTTGGCGTGTTTACAGTTGTAAGCGTCGTGTTTCGACACATTTAGTGCCATTTTCGCTGTCAGATTGCGGTAGTTGTGGATGGTAGAAGACCACTGTATGCTTGGAAATGGCCGCTCCTCTTTTGTTGTGTTTGCTCCCAACATGTCTCCCTCTGCCCTGTTAGAAAATGGCGGCGGAGCACAGCGGTGAAAACAACTCTTTAGACTTCGCGTTAGTGGTGGGCTGTCTCTGTGTGATTTCAGCCGAAGCACACCTTTGATGAATCCATCTAACGTCAGCATGCCAAATAGTGTGTATTTTGTTATTGTGGACAGTGCAGTGTAGGGCAGGGCTATGTAGCCCCTGACCTGTGGAGTACCCAGTAACACTAAAGAGACACTGACAACAAACAAATGGTAATACAGCTTTCGGAATATGTCGTCACTCATCGTCACGCTGCAGTGGGACTTCCACCATTACTAGAGGCTAGTAGATATTAGATACAGCAGAATGCTTTGTGAGTTTGCTTCCATTATTTAAATTGTCTGGGATTTAATATTCATTAACAGTTCATAAGTGTATGCAAAGTCAAATGCAAGATATGCACCAATATCATTGACTGTTCTTGCTATGTTAGTGTTGTGTCATTCACAAATGAATCCATTCTTTTGAATGGCTTGAGAGAAACTGAGTCGTACTGGCTGAGAGTTTATTTTCTTTATATTTTATTATGCATAGCGGAGTCTCATGATGAAGATCAGTGAAGTTTTGAAAAAAATATTCAATATGGTTAGCTTTAGGGTCATAGCTGGGAGGCTGTATCTGACCCACAATTTTCAGAGCCCGCTAAGTCGTTTCAATACAGTGAATTGAGATTTTGTCCACCCCCAGTAACTATTTGAATTTAAGGAAAAAAACAAAACAAAACTCGATTCCACCTTCTCATTCGACTTTAGAAGTCTAACTCTTAATCTTGCTATTGTAAAGTTGATCATTTTTCTGCAAGGAATGACATTCTATGCTCATGATTTCAAACCTTTGGAATCATAGCATAAGAAAAATAAGACAAAGTTTCATTAAAATGAGATTATTGTTTACGAGATCAGAGTAAAAAAAAACTTACTAAAAGATTCAGCACTAAAAGGTAATCCTGGTGCTGAATCTCAGCTCTATTTTGCAGTTAAACCAGGGCACATCCACCAAACCCCTGCAGAAAAAAATAAAAGGAACGGATCCATAAGAACTGGTACCTATGCAAAAAACAGTTTCCATTAGTACATCATATCACCTCTTGGCTTCCTTTGTGAGCATTTACTTTACACATTCCTTGTGCTCTAGTGTCCCAAAAACCCAACCAATCTGTTAAATAGTGCAGCAGAACCAATGTGTACAGGATAGCAGTGGAATGTAAACAAAAGTGCTACATTCAGGCAATTATTGTGCAGTCCCTCAATGCAGCATGCCTTTCACCTGCACAGTGACATTGATTCCCAGGCTCTAATGGGATATGACCACCCTGTCATAAATAATTTTTGGTGCTGGGAAGCCAGAATGATTTGAATATGATATTGTATTTCGTTTGAGTTTACTTGGATCTTAAAGCAATATGCAAGGGTAGTAAAACATTTGCCTTTATATATTATTAAGCTCAGTATAAGTGCATATCCTGCCAGTCAGATTCATCCTTAGTTCTACTGTGCAAGGCAGGCCTGATATTTTTCACCTCTCCTGGGGGTTTAAGGAAGTGAAGGCCTAATAGGTTGAGAATGTTGGTTGATGAGTTTTCATAATATAACTGTCTGAAGGAGAAAGTAGATCTGGCTACGAAACAACAATAATCAGCTCAAGTCAGTAACCTTTGTTAATAAAGGGGACCCACACAGCAGGCTTTGTTTTTATGATATGTGTTCAATTGCACAACAAGTTCAGCAACATATGAATTTAGGATGAAGTAATATGTTTGCAACGGAGCAAACATGAAAGAGGGAAGTAGGGCAGGACAGAAAAATGAAGCAGAGTAAACAGTGACGGTATAGCCTCTTTGGAGTCAGCCAGTCTGCAAACACTATATGTTAACGGCAAAATGATCAGGATTTGTCTGAAATGAAATACTTTTGGCCTGCTGGCAACTTCAGTGCTCACCAGCAGGTGAAAACCAACCCTAGATTCACTCTGGTTGTGGAAAGAGCTTTGTCTGCTTGGTGTTTTGCCCTGCTATATTTACTTTGTTAAATAGTGAAATTAGTGAGGTTGGAAATTTCTTCTTGAATACTGAAATAGACAGATGTGCTGTTTTCTTAGGAAACTGAATACAATTGAAAAAGAATAGGTATGAAGTCATCCAGCTGTTCAGGGTAAGTGATGGTAAAATATCATCCAATCATGCTGCAGTCATCGTGTATCATGTCTGTTCATAACCCATTTGATCATTTAATGTAGCATGGATGGGTCTATTGTGCAGATTGAAGGTCCATATCAGTGATTCTGCGTGGTTAGCCTAATATTTACAAAATGCATATGCTTCACGTTTCTGCTACTCTTTTGCGAAAGCAAGCAGTCATATTTTAGATTTTTTTTTTTTTACTTTTATCCAGTCATTTGTTATCATTCATTCCACTTCAGTATGAAAATGAACTTTCGGAGACTTCAGACTTTCTAATAAATCACATTGGTGTTCTGTCACTGTAATAAGCACTGAAGAAGAAGAGTGTCAGTTAAAGCTAGCAGTGTAATAGGAATTACAAATAGAAATTTGGCGTGTTAACAAACACAAAATTTGTAACTCAGAAGTAGTGTTTTGGCTTCAATCGCCGCAGTGTGTGCTGGCTTGGGCAGCCATGCTGTGGTGTCATCATTGTAGCTGGCCAGATAATTGGCCTGCTACTTACTCAACATTGTGAAAGCTTTCTGGCACGCAGGCCACATCCACAATCCTTTGGTAATCACAGAGCAGCACTAGTTTGGATTCCACACAAAAAGACCAAATGTTTGAAATAATTTTGACACTGTTGACTGGTTTAAGATGATCAACCCACTGTCTGTTCCAGCTGCCCCAAATCTGCTTAGTCAGCACTGTCTTGACTGGGATGTCCATATAGGGCTAATAATCAGTTGGTACTTAAGTTGCTGAGCACTTGAGGAAAACAAGTCTAGATTGATGGAGTAATTGCAATTCCACCATATGTAATTGTGCATTGGAACACTATTCAAACTTAACTGTTTGGATTTTTTGATTTGCCCTTTATGCTTACATCTTTTGTGTGCTTTTAAAATGTTTGGTGACAGTGTTAAATATGGAGCTGAGGGGGGAGCAGCAGTACTCTTTACATCCTCTTAGCCAGTCCTCCTCTGCTGCATTATTAGTAGCAGCAGGGGAACATGTCTTGGTCAGCATGTAGACTAATTCTGGTCCCTGTGTTATTTCATAGAGGACATAACACCCTCGAAAAAATCCATAGTGTTGGTGAAAAGCAAAAACTGTTAATTTTTTCCCTCTAAGTAGGGAAATGTTAGAGATAAGAGTCAAAGCAATTGGGAGTAGATGGGTGCAAGCTGCGCTTCTCCTCCCGTTGCTGCCCTTACAACGGAAGGCCTGCTAGTATTAGCTTTGCTGAAAATGGATCACACCATTGTGTGTCTGGCTGGAATCCCAAAAGGATTACTCAACCTGAATATAGCAGCTAGCTATACTGAACACAACGTGTGAATTGTAAAAGAAATTAGTTAGAAAAGTTAGAAAAAATATCAAACTTGATCATTTGAATTAAAGACAACATATTTTGTTAAAAGATTGTTTAGTAGACTGTACAGGACGCAGAAAACAGTAAAGTGTTGAAGAGAGCTTTTATAGAGATACCTTGGACTAATGATAGGTAGGGTAGTCTCAACTGACTGATCCTAAGTCCTGCTCCCCGTAGTTACTGTCACAAGCTCTGACAAGGTGTGTGCTTAGCTGTGTTCAAACTGAAAGTGAATTTCAGTGATAGTCTACTTTGTGTTTGTTGGAGCAGTTTTAAACCAACATGCACATTTTATATGCATTTTTTAAGTGTCTTCAGGGCTCTATGCTAACTCTTTACCCGAGTACCTGTGCTTCTAAATGAAAAAAAAAAAAAATAGGAGCACACAAATAAATTATGACACACAAATATTCAAGTAACAGAGTTTATTAACAAATAATTTATTGCATATACATATTATTAGGGCTGTGTGATATGGCGGTATATCATGTGCCGGTAGAAAAACGTCTATCATTCCATGTTTTGCTCTGACGTTTATGTCGTCGTGTCACAAAACAAAGTTTGTTCTGGTCATTTATTATGTCTGTTTTCTGTAGTTTGAGGATGCTTAGCATTCATCTGCTGTGCACGCATGAGCCTATGCAACATAAGGTAACTGCACAACCTATGTAATAACAGTTTACAATAAAATTGCAAATAGTGCAAGACAAAACAGCAGTTTTAGAGAAGTTAGACAGGAGCTTGGCTCAATACGTCATATTCCGTTGTTGGCTCACTAGCACCCCCGTAATAACACAGTTTAAATAAATCCTTTGTCTTAAGTGTTGGCTGCAGTTTCGCTGTGATGGTGTACACCAATCTGAGTGTTTGTGCTGAGTGTCACACTTCACTGATCACTGAAACACTGGACAGCAGTGTCAGGAGAGGTGCCGGAAGCCCTGGCAGCAGCCTCGGCAGGAGCCACACAACACATGCAGTGTAGCCATGGCAGCGTATTGACAGAAAAGTAGATGGCCTTGGTAATTGACTGAAGAAGTGTTGCTCCACATGGTGCATTCACAGTACTATTGTTGCCTGGGGAAATTTGTGTCAGCATCGGGAAGCATGTACATTGCACATGCACATATGCGCGAGCTTTTACTAAGGGACACACATCTGTGCAGTAGCACATACCACCAAAATCGCATTTTGGCCCATGCCTACTAGACGCAAATGTTGCTGTATCATATTAAAAGCTTTCCATCAGCAAACCAGCACGAGGCTTTTATTGTGAAGCAGCTACAGGAGATGTTATGTGTTTGCGAGTAAAAACAGGTAGTTTTAAACAACCAGATATTTTGTAGCATTATGTTGGCAGACAGGCGGTCAGTTTATCTGCAACAACCAGTAAGTGTCTGTACTGTAAGCTTGAGTTAACGTTACCACTGTTGTTTTGCATTCAGCCAGTATGTAAATGTTTGTAACAAAAGATTACAAAAGATTACAATAGATTGTAATCTTTACTTGCACACTACACTGTGCCCATAAGTTATTTTTTCAGTTTACACATATCTATTTTTAGGCACAAATGAAAATGAAAACCAGAGTGAGGCTGTTTTCTGCTGAATCTAACCATTCCAGGGTCATAGCAGTTTGACCTCTGCTTATTACGAAATGATTCTTTCTTTCTGTGTTCGTTCCCACAGTTTCAAATATGCAACATTTTATATGTCAAAATGTTCACCGTTTTCTGCTGAATCTAAACATCTCATGGTCATAGCAACTGTACTTCTTTCTACGGTACGTGTCAGAAGTTGTTAGCATCATCCAAGTTATGCTGCGCTAACTTTGCTGTCCTGTTAACCACTTAGCTAGTAAAGCAGAGCTTCTATCATCTTCAGGTCATGCTAAGATAGCATAACCTTCAATTGTAATGTTAACGTTTTGGGCATTTCATGAATTGAACTGTATCCAGAGGAGGTGTGTGGCTTGGTCCTGTTTTTTAAGGCATCAGCATAAACCTCTTAAAACACCTCACCATCTAGAGTAACTTCATTCACTTCACTGAGCACATTTGCATACACACCATATTCCTGTATTACTCGGAATATCCTCAATATCCCGGTTGTGCACAAGTGAAATATTCCGAATAAGGCCCCTGGCATATGCCTGTTTTAACCAGAATATAGATAGATAGATAGATTTACTTTATTGATCCCAAACTGGGACATTCTCGAATATTGTGCCATGTAAACACCCTAATCTGAAAATGCCCCATATTGGAATATTCAGTTACGTCTGTGCATGCTCGATTTGCAAGGAATCCTGGGGCGTTTTTGTTGCTATGGTTACTGCAAGCGGGGAGAACAACATGGTGAACAGCAGCAAGAGCCAGCATTTTTGGAGTAAGGAGGAGACTGCAGTCTGCCTTCAGCTAATGAAAGACTTAAATATCATGGAGTATATTGGTGGGAGAAAACACAGAAATAGTGACTTCTTCTTCTTCTACTAATGTATTTCCGGCAGACCAGACTCCTATAAGCGTATTGCTGCCCCCCCGCAGGTTGACTGTTGCATTAAATAAGAGCGTGGAATACGGTGAAACAACGGGAACATGCCAAGTAACATGTAAACGGAATTTTCCAGTTGCTGCAGCGCATATAGACCCCTTTCCAGCCTACGTCGTCACAGGATGCGCGCGCATTGTTGACCCAAAACAGCCGAAGACAAAACGAGCAGCAGATGTAGATTTCAGTTTTTTAGTTTATAGTTTTTAGAGTTATAGTTTTATTTTCAACAATATCAACATGCCAAGCTGTTATGTGTATGGGTGCTCATTTCATATCTGGTAAGTTATCGTGGCCATCTGGTTTAGCCTAACTTAGATGTCTTGAAATGTAGAGTAAGTTAACTAAGATCGGGAATTGTAGAGTAATGGCTAGGTATGATGCTAGCTATGATGCTAGAGCAGCAGTTAAGTTACATGGAGCTAGTGTGCACTAAAGCTCACAGTTACTAGCTACTAGCTAGCACTAGTAGCTAGGGCTGCCACGATTAATCGATTAATCGCGACGACGTTGACAATCAAAATACTCGGCGACTAATTTAGTAATCGACGTAATCTTTTTTTTTTTTTAAGCTTTGTTTTTCGCTCGAGACTGCCGCTGAACCTTCCGCTGTCATATTTGCCTTCTGTCCTTGACGCACATGCGCACGCAGTAGCGCTCATCGGAGTCTGCGGCGACAGCGGAGCTCCACAGTTTGGGAGCATTTTCAGGGCTCTCAAGTCTCACACATTGGGCGTGAGACACACGCATTTCAACCCATTCACACGCCACACCATGTATTTCTCACGCAGAGAAATTACCAGGATAATGCCCACCAAGTTGCGCCGCTATTTTTCGTAAGAGTGGTAGGGCCCTATAATTTCCACGAACACGGAACTGCGGAGGGAATCGCGGAATTAGTCAAATAAAACGGAATTTATTTTTAAGGTGGAATATCGCGGAATTTGACATAATTTGAATGAAATGCTGTTTTTGTGTGGAATATGAACGTATGTCTGGCAAAGGCAAAGCAGATTTCCAGACTTCAGCAGCACACTGACATAGATTGTGTAACAAAGCGAAGAGTTGCCACTCCGCTCCCAACGTATTGTTAAATTATTGGAGTCAAGCCCCAGTTTTTTAAATTTAATGTTAATATTGCAAAGTTCATTAAAAGTTCAGTTGAATTACGATCTTGTCTTTATTTTTAGTTAGCACATAACTTAAATACTTCAAGATGGAAGGAAGCGAATCATGGTAAAACAATAGAAGCTGCATGCTGGCGCAATAATCTGCAATTTACGTATGATTATTGGTGCTTATTGTATATTGATATTTATTGTACATAGGCTGTATATTGTATATAGGAGTGTTATATATACTTTTTATTTTGTTCTTTTATATTTTATTTATTTTTTTACCAATCACATTTCACTGCTATTGTACCCGTACATTCAAGCGTGTGACGAATAAAAAACTTGAAACTTGATCCAATTAATCGAAGAGTCGCAAAAATAATCGGTGTCGTGTCGATTATCAGAATAATCATTTGTGGCAGCCCTACTAGTAGCAAACACCTAGCCATTACTCTGCAATTCCCGAACTTAGTTAACTTACTCTACATTTCAACACATCAAAGTTAGGCTAAATCAGATGGCCACGATAACTTACCAGATATATAAAATGAGCACCGCAAACGTGGGCATTCGTGATGATGTCCTCGGTCCAGTGGGTTCATTTAATGGCTTGCAACCGCAGGCTCCTTCTGTGTTTTTGAAATTGCCTGTTTCCTCTTGGAATTACATAAAGTTTTAATTCCTTCGAACTCCTTCGTACACCCATACACGCAACAGCTTGGCATGTTGATATTGTTTAAAATAAAACTCTAAATAACTCTAATAACTCTAAAAACTATAAACTGAAAAACTGAAATCTACGTCTGCTACTCGTTTTGTCTTTGGCTGTTTTGGGTCAACAATGCGCGCGCATTCTGTGATGACGTAGGCTGGAAAGGGGTCTATAAACACCTTATTCAGAATATTACCTTAACCAGAATATTGACCCGAATCTGAATATGGTGTGCATGTAAACGTAGTCATTGTCTATGGAGAAAGTCCATTTTGTAGAGAACAGCCTGACGCTACTGTAACAGTGTGACTGCTTGAAAGCATGTGGTGATTGGCTGATTTGCATTAAGGGGTTGGGAATGGCTAGTTGTCATGCCACCTTGGCACAATGTGGCCACACCACCTGCCTTGGAGCCCCCTCTACTTGCTTGCCTAACTTCCTATCTGGGAGAAACCCTGTAACCTGACAAACGACATAGTGAACAAGGTTTGCCATACAAATTTCTACTTTGATTTACTCTACTTTTACTTTTGGGAATGTTGTGAACATGAGGATTATTAATTAAATGCTGATGCCTAGAATGTATCAAAATTAACATTTTGCTTGCTAGTAACTATTGCACACATAGAAAACCTCACCTGTTTGGGGGTAAGAGAATTTAAAGACTGTTTTATCTCTTAAAATAGATACTCTGCTAACAAACTGAATCAGATTTTAACAACAAACTAAAGTTTTAATGCTATTCAGATAAAAATCTGGTGTTTAAAGTATGGGACCCAATTGGAAAATTCAAGGTCTGGAAAATTTTGGAGAATGTACAAAATCTCCTATAATATACTGGTAAAATATTCTGTGAAAGTAATTGCTGTTATTTTATATGTTTTGATCAAGAGCTTATTGATTGATTGTAGATTCTCCCTTGTATGAACCATGTATGCTTTTTCAGATAACAGTTGTAGTATTTACCTAGTTACCTGCTAATTGTCTGACTAGTAAACTTAGATACCACCAATTGGCAGGTGTTGATTTCCTACCCTGCTTAATATTTGGCTAACAGCCCAAACACACACCCACACACTTGGACCAGTGGCACATGGCCAGTTGGGGATGTAGTGGCTGTGGAGCCACTAAGGAATTGCTGTTTTTTTTTTTGTTGTTGTTGTTTTTTAGAAACCTGAACACACACACACACACACAAACACACACACACACACACACGTATACCTCTCTTACAAATGAGGCTTGGTTTGTGTTAGGTAACTGCTGTCATCGATATGTGGGTGGGAGTGTGTTTTTTAGGTGCCAGTTGTGCATTTTAGTCCTTCAGCGAATTGTACAATCCTTTGGTTCCATGTATTATGTTTGATAGTTGGAATTTAGGAAGTGAGTCTAAACAGTATGTAAAAGTACCACCACTGTGGCTCATTAGAGGCTGTATTAAAAATGGAAAAACAGATTTCATAAAAACAACAGGAATGTCTCCTGTTTGGGGCTAAAAGTTTTTTGTTTGTTTTGTTGGGTTGCAGCTTGTCATTTGTTCAGAGAAATAGGCCCACAACTTAATTGGATCTGACCCACAGTTTGAGAAAACTTACTTTACTGCCAAGATGAAAGGATTGAAGTTTGCACTTTAGTGATTTTGGTTCCATTTGGCTCTATGGTGGCAGTTTTCAGTTTTATAGTATTGCAAGATAAGAATTTCACATTTTTGTCTTTGTGGTACTAGCACTGGCTTTATGTGGCTGCCAGATCCTGTCCAACCTGCTGATCCTGCTGCTCCTCCTCTAACACGTCATGTTCCTGTCTGTAGTGTCATCTGCAGCCTTCCAGTGTTCCGTTCTTTGAGCTCACTTAATTTGTGGAGCTGTGGAACTTGAGTGAATTAAATTTGAACTGAAATTTGGAGAGCACATTTACACTATCCAAAGGATATATAGTGTTTCTGATACACAGACAATTCTGTGGCATCCCACCAAAACACTGACCACAACAGAACCTCTTAAAATCTCTTTTGAAACTATTTCTAACAGAGAGAATTAATGTGCAGCTGCAAGCAATGCAGGGATGGAACACCATTCTTCCTAAAGATCCTGTACAGACCAGTATATTATAGCTGGGCTGCAATGCATAAATTACAAAGACAAATGTGTATTTTATAGGTGAGTGGCACTGGTCTGCAGAGATGAGGAAAAAGTGATTTGGTTGTGAGTCATCCTTCACCATATTCTGGACAAGTGAGTGCATGTTTGGCATCCACCAAGAGAACACTTGAGGTCTCAATGTTGGAACTCTACAGTGAGGCCTGGCTCTGTATGCTTTGGGTGGCATTGTCCACTTGTCCCCTAAGGACTTATTCAGACAGAATTGGGCATTGCGGCAGTATGCCACAGGTCTGTGTGTTTTGGGCATGTCACTACAATGCCTGTTTGCCTGTTCAGTCTTTTCACCAGCCACAAGATTGGCTGCCGTAGCCTGACATCGGGTTGTGTTGTTGCAAAAATTGGTTCTGGTTAGGGTTGGGATTATGTCAAAATTTTCAGACTGATTTGATATTAAGCCAAACACCAGACTGGACCAGCAATACCAAATTTTATGACTAGGTGTTGCACGTGACTTGGCCATCCGTGAGTGGAACATTATTAGAGCCACAAGAAGCTCCACGGTATGTTGTATAGTGTATATTGAGAGGGGACTCCAATTAACTGTATTCCCTTCTTACTAATGGTTATAATTTAGAACATAACAAATTAGAACTAACTCTCTTTAGCAGGGCAAAACTCAATGGCTTACAACAATTTGCAACACACAAATAATTTGTAATGCTAATAATTGCACATGTACAAAATTACACAGCCAAATGGTATGCAGGGTATAGCTCGCTAGCTAGCCAGGTCTGTTAACAGCTAGGAGAGGCTCTGTCACTACAGTACATTAAACAGCAGAAAAGAGAGATGTTTTTTTGTTTTGTTTTGTTTTGGGGTTTTTTTTTTGTTTGTTTTGTTTTTTGTTTTTAAAAAAAATCCACCAAGTGTGTGGTGGGCACTCTCAAGTTTGCTTGCTTTGGGAATGCATAAGCGCCCATGCCCTCCTGCAGCAGTTCAGACATGAACTTGACCAGGTCCTGGCAATTTTTCTTCCCTTGGGGATTTTTGCAGTTTTAAGCTTGACCCTAGGGGATCTGTCCTGAATGATCCCTATGGGACTGCATAAGCCGGACCGTAGCTGCTGGTAGCTAGTCTCAAGCAGGCCTCAGAATGTTCATCACTCATCATGGAATGGTACTTGGACTTCATGTTAGAAAAGGCTGAATTTGTGGTGTAAAATGTTGTCGGTGAGGTAGTACATTTCCTCATGTTTGGATAGTTGTCTGCCATGAATAAATTCCAAAACTGTACAGCATCAGCCCGCGACTTGAACTGAATGTCTGCCTGCAATGACAAGATTTCATCCTTCAGCACAGACGAGTTAATGTGAAACAGAGTGGCAATTTTTGAGGCCAGGGACCTAACTTCAGTGTCTTTTCCGAATGGAAAGCACATGAATGTAGTGATTAGAGTAACACAAAATCTTGAACACATTTGTCAGTCTGACCAGACATTTTCAACCTGCTCAGTTTAGCATATACTGTCAAGTTACACAGTCCCTTCTTTGTTTCGCCAGATCAGACGCAAAGTTTTGGAAGATTCTCTAATTGTGGTGCGGCAGCTTTGAAGACAGCATTTGTAGTTTTCCTATGACATGGTGTGAATCATGTCAGCTACAGTTTTGTCTTTTCCTTGCATTTCTAATTTAAGCTCATTCAGCCAGTTGGTCAGATCTGCTTAAAATATCAAATCTAGCAGCCACTGATCATCATCACGTTGCTTGTAATCTGCATGTGAAGTGCCAAGGAGAAATTCCCTTGTCTCTGGTAGGAGCTCTGTCATCATCCCCAGTGTGTTCTTTCTAGGTTTGGTGACTGTTCACATTTGAACCGGTACCGATAATTCAGTACCAGTGCCCAACGTTTTTTGATATCTTAATCTCTCTGTAATAACACAAAATGTAAAATCCAGTTGTAAAAAAAATAGGTTTAAACTTATGTGTCAGCATTCCTTATTTTGAGGATTGTTATTTATTTAGGAAATTTTGTTGTAAACGCACCACACTGCTGCCAAACCCTCCATAAATGGGAGTTTGGCCCAAGGGAACCCAATGTGGAAAGGGCCGAGCCAGCGGCATGGCCTGTCAACACACCACCACTGCTGGCTATGTGATATTCACAGCAGCTGGTATTGTGTCTCTGCACTGGTCCTCATTCACATCCCAAGCAGCATTGAAGGAGGAGGAACGTGACTGAGACACACACCCCTCTCTCTAGTGCAGGGATTCTCAAACTTTTTTGGCCCAGGGACCCCCTGGAGGGGTAAAAATTTTCCGGGGACCCCCTGACACTCACAACACCGATAAGCATAATACTTACAACCACATTTGTACTCTTAGCTAGTTGATTAGCAGCATTAGCACATAGCCTCATCCAAGGGTGTAGGTTTGATTTTGACATTGGTGAGGACGTAAAAGCGCTCCAAGGCAGTGCTCCTGAAAGTTGATGTTTTTTGCATTTATGACTGCAATTTCACGTCATGTAGGGCTGATCAAATAAACAAGCAAATGATCATAATCAGAAAAAATAAAAAACTATGAAGGGATTGACATAAATGTTTATACTGCTTATCTGAATACCTATACTGACTACAAGTATTTAATAATTCTGTACTGTTGTAAGTTAAAGGCAACTAAAGAAAGACAAGCAGGCAAGTTAACAGAGTTCTCGTCTTTAGTGCATCTGTGCATCATACTGTAAATCAACAACATCGTATAGAAACATAAATAAAATAAAATATAGCAAATGTTTGACACTAAATATCTAAATACAAACAGATTATTGTCCATTGCCTTGCTCTCATTTGAAAAAAATCTCTGTGTTGTTAGGCTCTACAGTTCTATAAGCTTGACATTTTAAATCATGGTTAGTAAAAATGGATAATTCCTGCTTCCCTAGAGACAACAGGCCAATGTGCCTGATAAAAGCTCTCCTTTCAAAGAAGCATGCTGAACTATTGTTCTAACTGCCACCTGACAAAATAAACAGTGAAGAAAACAGTCCGTGTGCGTAGCTGCTGGCCAATCAGCGAAACAAACTCCGCTGTGCAAGTCCTCTGGCGCTTTTTTACAACCACATGGAGTGACAGCGGGGACGGCCAATCACACATTAGCAAGAAACGGGAGAGCCAATCGATGAGTGATATTAGGTTAGAGGCAGGACCTCTAGCGAAGACCGACTGTTAACCCTTTGTCTACCATAAGAATTGACTAGACACTGATGGACAGAGGCGCTTTGAGTGTTTGTTGTCACTGTTATTTGTGTAGCCCTGCGAGCGCCTGTGATGTGTCATACCAGATTGCCTGATGTGTAACCACATAAGTAAGCTCC
>OMLB01050131.1:0-16860 GCA_900302555.1 Myripristis jacobus
TATTTAAATACAGGCTACTGCTTTCCAGTGTCGGCGCCAGAACAAACAGCTATCTTTTCATAAACTCACCGGCAGATGTTTTATTTCAGCTGGGGGTGTGTCACTCCAATTTAACGTCAGCTCCGATTAATGTGGCTAAGCAGCAAAAGTAACAAATATAAGCAGTCACATTAAGGCTGAACAGAGTTATATAATCACCTTTTCAGGCTGTTATCAATTTACCTCTGAAATAAAGACGACAGTTTTCACAGATGTGTTGATTTATTAAATGTTCATTTCAATGTACAGATTCAAACAAATTGACGAATTAATTAAATCAATGGCCTAGGCTACTCATAAAGACTAAACAAATTAATAACGATTAAAAGGCTAGTTAATAACTGATAATATTAACACATTAATAACAAGAACAAAGTTACAGCCGCACATCTCCGTGGAAAATCTTCCAGGTACTGTCCATGGTGCTGAATCTGCCTCAGCAGGTACTGTCCGTGGTGCTGAATCTGCCTCAGCGGGTACTGTCCGTGGTGCTGAATGTTCTGAGGCATACCATTCTCTTTATTATAGAAATTAAAGCTCCATAAAATTCACAGAGGATCTTGTTTACCTCTTCTTTACTTTTATGTTTTACTTTTTCTTTACTTTTATGTTACATATGATAAATGAAAAGGAGAAAAAGCATAAAGCCCAAAGCGGCTAAACGTTCACCCCACTCCATGTTTGCCGTTTGTTGTTTTTCCGGGTGGGGAGGAAGGGAGGGATTTCCCTCCCTGTTTGTCCAATCGAGGAGCGTCCCTTTCAACCACGTGACGTTGTTGATAAAGTTCGGTTCGCTTCCAAAAATCGGAGTCTGAATGCAGAACTGAAACTAGTGATAAACACAATAATGTTACAATTTTGAGCCCCCCAATCGAACCAAGTCCTCTTGGTCTGGTATGAAAGCGACCTAAGTCTTTGTGCTCACTGCTTGTCAAAAGCAGATTAAAAGAAGATGGTATTTTGCCTTCAGTAGAGGTGCATTATTATCTATTTTAAGCAAGCAAAAAGCTGCTCAGAGTCTCATTGCATAATGCTTCAATGTGTGGATTAAGGATCACTGGTCAGAACACAGCATATATAGAATTTTGGAAATTTTTGTGCCACAAATATATATGTGGTATGCACATGCATTTACTAAATCAATATACTACATTTTAAAAGGGTTAAAGTCTACATATAGCTTGTGAATGAAAGAAAGACACCAAGATTACTACTAAACATTGTAGTTGTTACAATGCTGAACTTTATTTTTCTTGGGAGAATGGCATTACTGTAAAACGTTACGTGAATTTCACTTTCAGTATATCTTATCTGTTGGATGGAGCTGAGGATACTGAAACATGGCGTGGAATGTGGAAAGACAGTTCGGCCCCTGAGGCTCCAAATAAAATATACACATCCATATTTACTGTATGTGTAATCACCCTTTAGCAAGAGTATGAAAAATGCACCACATAAAGCAGGTTTCTCCTGGCAACTTTCCTTGTTGGACTGCGTGGTAAAATATACAAGAATTAAGGGATTTTGAATCTCCTAACTCTTATCTGCTGTTTCCGGTTTCTTTTTAGCTTCCAGTCATAACAGTGCAAAACTATTTTTGAAGCATCTGGGATGCAACACAAGTAATAAACAAATATGTCTGAAAATAGCCCTTTATGGAACAATTATTGTCATTGACAGCCTGCAAAGCATGGATTCCTTTGGACATCTTTGATATGTGGTTATTTCCAGAGCGCTGATTAAAGTATTAAAATGCTGTAAATGAGGGGGGAGTGTGAAGCTGACAGAGGCTCCATATTAATGAGTCAGGTCTCTGGCCTGTGGACAGTCAACTAAAGTGAGAAACTGACTCTGTGTTCGCTTCCTTGTGCCACATTATTGCTTTCAATAAATCTATTTTAAAGGTGCTATATGCAGCATTTTAGCATCAATAAATCACTGCTACATTAAAACAAATGAGACCATTGCCAAGAAGATTTGCAGTCTCTTACTGGCATCTACAATGCGTGCCACTGGGCTGGATTTGGTGGTGCTGAACACAGGAAGTTTACTTCAAGGCACCAAACAGGAGGAGGGCGCTGTTCTTCTAATCTCTGAATTTTCAGGTTTTTTAGTATAATGAAAGACAACCTTTGACCAAAGAAGCACAAATCCTTTTTGTGTCCAATGGTCCACTGATGATGTTTGTCTATAGTTACTATATTAGTGTATCACAATTAATAAGACTGTAGTCATTGTACTCCCTGCTGAAACACTGTCACTCCATTACTTGCTTTGTTTCCCTTTGACATTTAGTATATAGAACTGACAATATGTGACAGCTAAAATGAATTTTACATTGTATATACTTTGGCAGCAAAAAGCTTTATTAATAAGTAAAGCTGAAGTAGAGCATACTTGAATTTTAACATTTGAAAGTCCCCAAAAGCCTATCATCCAGTCAACCTCTTCCAGTACATGTGAATATAGCTAAAATTAGGCTTAGTCTTATAAATTGTTCATTTTATCTTTGAATAAAAGTTAGCAGCAGCCATGTCTACTGGATGGAGTTTGTCATTTCCTCTGGTGGAACAGGAGGTAATATATGTTTACATGTGACGGTTTGCACTGGTTGTACACTAAACCAGGACCTACTGCGTTATATAAATATGCAGTGTACATTTCCACAATGTTTTGTTGTCATTGTCAACCTTGTTTTTAGCAACTGAAAGTGTTCAGCTAAAGGTGTGCAATGGAAAATTGAGGTTTGAGGACCGTTGAGACTCAACTGACAAAGAACATTTAATAGGGGTGTAATTTATCAAGTCAAGAACCATGTAGATTCGATATTCAAATGTACTTTTTCCACATTTTTGGTCATTTGAGTCTAAACTGCCCCCATGTCAATGTAATGTGCCAGTGTTTACTGTGTTTCTAGCTTTTTTTAGAGAGGTGTCCCACAAATCAGGTAATGCTCATATCCAGAGTGGCTTAACACTGAGATCCGCTGGCTTGTTCGAAGACATCTTACTACTGATGTAGTTGCGGGGATCGAACGTGCAACCCTTCGGCCGTGGAATTGTCTCACTAAGCACTTATCAGCTCTACTGCTATATCCTGATGGAGTATTGACCTTCTGAAGAAGACAGCACTGAGCCTAATTCTCTTTTTGCAGGCTAGTTTCAGGGCTATTGATGCAGGACTATGTTTGGCAATTAGATTTTCGCTCTCCCTCTCTCTCTGATTATCCAGCCTCATACTGGATCTTACAAAGTTAATGGACTGGTCTGACATGGTTTGTGGTGGCACCCATAAAATAATGGATGCCTCAGAGCTGCTGCTTGATGTCATGAAGCCGTAGCTGTCAGCTTATGTTCACAGATTCCTCTGTTTCGAGTCCTTTCTTCTTTAAAGAAATGTTTTTCAAATCCTGATATTTTAGAGAGTGCCAGCTTTTTTTTTTAAATGACTGCTTCAATCAGTGTGCCCATAAAGGTGAGCTGCATTGCCAGCCTGATGGGCTTACATAACTGTACAGCATGACAACCATCACTAGATTAAAAAGTAATTAAATCTCTGAGCAGGAGAGTGCTGTGGACTCTCACGAAATGTCACATTATTACACCACATCACCTGAAAGAAGCTAAAACAAGAAAAAACGTGGCAGGAGGAAAAATAAACCGCATATGACTTGTGAATAACAACAGACAAATAAACAATTATTGTAAAAATTTGCTGAGTTGTTCTTTTTGATGAATGCTGACCTCAGTCAATAGTAATTATGTAACAAGTCAAACCTACACATTCATTTCTGCCTTGTCAGCTATGTATGTCTTGATTGTCAATTGTTACATTTGTTTTCTGTACGTAAGCAGCATGTCATCAAATCCACAGAGCATTCACACTCCCCGACTGATCAAGACCCTTTAACAGCCTAACAATTTAGAAACGGTCAAGAACAACTTTCTGCTGCAGAATAAAAACATTGATTGAAGTGCTAATCTAGCAACAAATCAGCTTTTATTCACAGTGAAATCATCAGTAGCAGCCTGCGTTTCATTTGGTGATATAAGACTCTCTTGTCAACGTGACTGAACATGAGTGCCGTATCTAATGATAGTGTGCAGTGCACATGCCACTATCTTTTGCCTCTCCCTTTATACCAGCAGTGAGGCAGGCACACCAGCCCAGCTCTCTCCATGGGGCCAATTTGATGATTAAACTCTGCTTTGGGAGATTAATTTGCTAGCCATTCCTTATGTAATGGTGAAACTGCTTAGGGAAGGGTCCTGAAAGCCAGGATGAGTTGACAAGCCACATTACAGATGGCTTATCAATAGTCATTACCACAGTTCTATTCATTAATTTTATTGGTTCTGTTCATTAACTCTTTCAGCCAATGCCAGGCAGCTAAGTAATTATCTGTACATAGGAGAGCCAGAGGAGTGTTATATATTCCCTCAAAATCCACAAATTTGCAAACAAGGTTTGCAATCAGCTGATTTGATTTGAACTGCTTTATGAGTGAGTTGTATTAAATCACAGTGATCAATAGTAATCTATCCATCCATCCATTTTCCATACCTGCTCATTGCTATTCAGGGTCACAAGGGGGCGGAGCTTCTCCCAGCGGGGAAATGCCCTGGACAGGTCGTCTGTCCATCACAAGGCTATCAATAGTAATAAAGAGGCCAAATAAACGACAAGCTGTGTACCAGAGTTATGTAACATTAAAGGAACAGTTCACCCAATCTGGTCAAAACATGTCTCTAGATTAGTTCAAATTAAGTGGGTGCATTGCATTATGAGTAAGTGCAATTGACACGATATGCCATGTGTGTTTTGGGTTAATATTTCCTTTAAGTTGGCCTCTGGACATTGTCAAAGATATACAGATCCATGTACAAAGTGACTAAATGGAGAATAATGACATGTGTAGCGATGAAATTTCCTGCAGGGAAAAACAAAACAGGTAATGGGATTAAGTGTTGGGTTTTTCATACTCACAGGCTTCTCACTGCAGGCTGTATGGTCACAGCGTTTTTCCCAGACAAGATGCCTGGATAAATGCTCTCAGCATGTCAGGCTGACACAGCAGCACGCTGTTGTCCATCATGCTTGTAATTTGCCAGGACACAGAGCAGCATCCACACAGTCATCTATACAAGGCTTGCCCGTTTGCTCTTGATTTCAGTGATTACAGTTGCAGTGTGCTTATATCAGACACATCTGAAGCACTGCACTCCAGAGACAGTCTGCAAAAGGAGATACTCCATCCACACAAATATGTGAGGCTACCTTTCAGGGGCGACATAGAGCACTAAAACTGGGCTAAGCAGAATAAAATGAACAGCGGTCAATGGAACTTTTACAGAACATCATCTCTCTAAATTTCAATTTTTCTTTTTACTCTGCAGTGGTGAAAATGAGCAGATGCTGGTTAGGAAGATACACATTTCGATGTGTGTAGATGAATGAAATCTGGATCTATTTAAAAAAAGAAAGAAAGACAGAAAAAAGTTTATACAATCATACAAAATCACAACGCTTCAATGCCAAGAAAATTTTCTGAAATTTCCGTAATTTTACAACCATCAGTTTCACATTTAGCTTATAATTATGCCTTCATCATAAATATAGGGTTGTGTTGACAAAAAGAGTAAAAGTCCAATTCATAATGATTGGAATCAAAGGTAGTAGGCTAATTATTTTGTAGCGTGGCACAGAAACTTCAGCACCATTCTCCATGTGAGCCATTGGTGAAATAACTCTCATATAAAATAAAAACCCATGGGATTATCACAGGAATGTGATCCATCATGAAACCCATACAGCATGCCTCGTATGGATTCACACTATGAGCTTATTGATGACTGGTTATGAATTGTCCAGGCTCATGCTACATTCCCATGAGTTTATGAACAGTGGATTTAGATATATAGAGATGCAACACTGCAGAATATTTCAGGATTACTTTTACTTTTACTGACATTTGTTCACACCATTTCAAGGCAATGCCATTAATTGACAGCATTCATGCTTTTCCTGTACATGTTAATGTTTTTTAACCTATAACAACTGTTGTGGCATGATGTGTTGTAATGTACTGAAGTTACTTCAGTTTAATGCTTTTTTTGAAAGTTTGGATCAGATGTAAAATTGGTGCA
The DNA here is from genome assembly GCA_900302555.1 of Myripristis jacobus. NCBI lineage: Eukaryota > Metazoa > Chordata > Actinopteri > Holocentriformes > Holocentridae > Myripristis > Myripristis jacobus. The sequence goes on from OMLB01050131.1 coordinate 6,186, forward strand.
CGATTAATTGCCTGCTACAACAATTTCAGCCATGAGAGGTTCATATCATAATCTCTGAATATAGATACAAAGTAGGAGTGGAAACCATTTTTAAGGTTTATATATTAGTTCGCACATGAGAAGGACATTTTTGTGGGACAGTGATCATAGACTTCCATTAATTTTGGATGCTCATGATTCATTTTGATTTGCTTATATCTGTAGTTGTTACCTCTATTGGTCAGTAGATGGTGCTAGATGCAGTTAATTATTATAAATTGTGACTATATAATTGATATACAAGGTACAGTAAACTGATTATAACAATCAACGAATAAATAAATAAACAAAATTTATCTCCTTTGGGAATTAATTTGGAAATTCAGGAACTATGGGATTAAAGTCCAAATTTTGCGAATTTTACTCTCAAACTGTTACTTTTTGACTCAACTGTGGAAAGTCTGACTTTAATCTCAAAGGTTTTTACTTTGACTGGCCCTGTTATTCTTCCTCACTCACACAGTTTGATACTTAAGACTTTTATATGGTCCGCTCCACTAACTAACTAGTTTTCACTTGTTAAAAATGTTTGTTGAATGCAAACAGACAGTAACTGGAATAAGCTGGTTCATAAACCTTAGGCAGAAACTGGGTGAATTACACCCTGCTGGTACATCTTGGCCTGAAAGTCCACCTGCATTTTTTTTTGTCTGGCTCTGTCAGTGATGCCAAGGAAAGGTCATCTGAGTTCAGGCGGCTCCAGAGCAGGACAGCCGTGCTGACTGCTCAGACTGAATCTCAAGTGGTACAGCAGGAGCCACTGCAGAGATCATACTTACTGGAATGCATATCCATACTAAAATACTGAAATGAATGGTGTCTGTTGTTATAAATTAAGAATATAAAAGGCTTCATGGAGGCAAGCTTTGACTAGTCCATCTCTTTGCCTTCCAAAGTATCCTCCTCATCCTATTTTTGTCAACTAATATGTATGACAGTCCCTTTGATATATTTCTGAGCATCAAAAGCAGAGGACGGGCCAAAATAGAAATTTTTTCACCACTGTTCCTTCTGTTAGAATTAGGCTTTAGTTTCATGTTCTTCTCATGACCAAACGTGTCATCCATCCATCCACTCATTTCGCATTATGCTTGCATGAGGGAATTTGCTGGTTGCCAGCCTCACACTGGAGCATTTCTGGCTGTGTAACTATATCCCCTGAGAGGGAAAATACATGCTCCATAGGCCCTTCGTTAGCCAGCCTTTTCAGTTGGTCCCATGGGAAGCCATTAGTTTCTTTTTCATTGACTCTCTGCAGCCTGTCTTCCCTCCTGAAAGGAAGTCTGTATAATGTCCCAGAACACAGAATCCTTAATCTGCAGTGCATACACAGTGAAAAGACCAGTTTCATGATTTGAGGAAACAAGTACCCTGAAACATGCAGGAATTATAGTAAAATGCCTACATATGCATCCGATTGTTTGTAAGGTGTATTTTTGAAGTGGAAAGAGGAGAACAGAAGGGGAAAAAACCTTCTTAACTAGTTTTAATTCATTTGAAACAGCTCACTGAAGAATATGAAGAATTAATAAACAAACAACTGATCTAATTTTTTCAACAGTATTTCACGTGGAAAATATAAAATAAGGTGGACAAACTATTAATAGGTGGCACAGGAATTGCTGAAATGTTTTTCATGGCAACTATTTGACAAGGTTAATATGCACATTTTCTCATGATATTTATTTTTTTGCAAATCTTTAATTCACATTTAATAAAATGAGGGCCTGCAATATTAGATCACAATTGTTTAAAAATTTAAGTAAACTTTACAAAGTTTGGGCTGCAAAGGAACATCAGTCTAGACCCTTTTTAATATTGAAGTTGCATTATAAAATGTCTCACAAAAAATATCTGGCTTAGTATAAAACCAGACAAAAACAAACACAGTAATTCAATAAAAAATATGGGTTCTGTCCAATCAGGCTGCAAATATAAGAACATCCACAACAGAGCCAGTTATTGCACCCGCATGGCCTCAAATGCAGTTGTTTCTTGTAAGTCCTCAATCATGCTGGTTTCATTTGGCCTGTCATAGCACTGCTAGTGCAAGAATGCAAAGCCTTTCCAGGATCCAGCATTTCCAGGAGAAGATCTCAAAGCATCGATTAAGAAATAACATAGCATCGCACTGCAATCTAAGTGTTTTTAATACATATTTTAGCTTTTCATTGTATTCAAACACATCAGAAATATACATACTGCTACAAACAGACAGCACACGAGCATATTATGCATGTTCTGAATTGTCTCACCCCACTTTTCAGTATTATTTACAACAACATAGAAAAACATCAAAGTTTTGTCTGGGCAAATTTGGGTCTTTATCCCACCTTTCTCAAAATTACTGAACCCGAGGCTCCTGTGTGTTGTTGGCTTCAGACGCAACTGCTCCCCCAGGCTGACCAAACAAAATTGACTTTGGCAGGAGTCCACATGCAAGCAGCACAGTCAGCAATGCAAATGAGCTGCTGTGCGAAAAGTTTGTTCCAAAACTCTTGAGACTTTTTGACGTCTTGGTCATTGATCTGAGAATTTCGTCCCTGCTAGACGATGGTGACATGTCTGTGTTTTCTAATGCCAGATCCATCCAAGGTGTTGTAGGCTCCGGTGTGGCTGTTTGTTGCCTGGTTACTGTTAAGAACATCAGGAAGCTGACAACCAAAAGAAAAAAAAAAGCTGAGTGTGATAACATATCCAATGTGTTTCCCCTTTGATAGATGAGATTTTTAATCGTTATACATCAATTAGACTACCATAAACCTATATTTCACCCCTTCCCTTCTTACAATATCCCAAGGCCAATATTATAAGCTAAGAATATAAACCATTGCTCCACTGAAAAGGCAATCATCTTGGAATTGCTGGCCTGTAATTGTGCAGTTAAATATTAAATTTGTTTATGAGGTACGTGCTTCATATATTACTTAGATTACTCTAATGATCAAGTGTTGAGTTATGTACCATGCATAATAAATTGTGCAAAGAACTATTTGCATTTTTATAATTAAAATAGGCTCACATTCTTTCTCAGGCCCAGGCCTACGAAGACTGCAGTGCAAGACCACATTTTTCTTTTCATTTCTGAAAGCTAAGGCAACTGATGTATACATATCGCCGCTCCTCAAGTCTTACAAGGACATGCAGAGTTATTTTAGCCTCATGCAGCTCAAGAGAAGTTAAGTGCAAGACTAATATGTAGACGGTTATGAAAGGCACATTTTTTTAATTTGCAGTTTGACCTTCCAAGCATGTCTGACCTTGCAAGTGTGACAAATGTTCAAAACGCAACTTGCAAAGGATTGAGCAAGCACCAGCAACAGCAGCACAACAATGTGATTGTGAATGCAATATGTGGTCTCTTTTTATTATGCACGGCTAGTGACTGGCATGTAAATATTTTTAATAGAGACTTTAGCCCTTACCTCAAAACGATCTGAGTGTTGTGTTTGACTGAAACCACTGTCGTTAAATTCACTGGGAGGTACACCTGTGGACAGATCAGAGAGTTGTCATACGTGTGATAATGGCTGTATAACAGAAGCATAGAATGATAACAGAATGGTATTTTATCAGCAATACTCATTCTTACTTGTTTGACCATCCGTCACATATCCGAGGTTAATCTGACCCTGTCTCGGTCCAACAGGGCTAACACCACTGGCCTGGCTCTGTGTCCTCACTCTCCTGCAACATGTGAAATACAGCACAGCCACTACTGTATGTCCTCTGTGTTTTATGTTGGATGAAGATGTATTAATGACCCAAATGGAGCATTTTTGTTACCATCCTACCTTAAATCGTCTTGGTAGTTGGATTCTGAAAGAGATCATAAGAAGATAATGAGTTAACATGTTTGATATCGTTTCAAAAAGTATTTAAAACACAAACTATTTGGTGCCAGAGTTATCGCTAAAACTGCAGGAATAAATTACAGTGTGCCAGGGTTATTCCAACAGGAAAGAATAACCTTTATGTCAAACATTATCATGTAGATGCACAGTAAATAACTCAAACCTTGTTTGCTGAAGCCAAAAGGACCGTCGAAACATATAGTGATAAATATTTTGTCGGTGGGTAGATCAGATTGCTTAGACTGTCAGATAGTGCCAGTTACATTAATCTCTAAATCTATTACTATTGACAAGTAGCAATTATGACTCAAGCTCAATGTTACATATCCTCAAACTTTTTGCTTTGCAGCAGTATCACAGAAGAAAACCAGTGAAGTCATTATTTCTGCAGACTGGCATCTATGGACATGAGGGCCACCTCCAGCCAAGAGAGGACCTGTTTGAAACCAGTCCCATTCTCATTAACATCTTCCTGCTGATCCTGTCCTCAAACAAAGGCCACCACTATACCAGCTGTGTTTTGGTCCATGTGGCTTTTGGATTCTGAACTCTTTTTACAGAGAGATGACTTGATAAGCTCTACTGGTATGGATGTAATGAGGACCATGACCTTACCTTTTTCCTTCCTGCGTTTGCAGCAGAAAATGATTCCAAGGATGAGCAGCACCAGCAGAGCAAAGCCTCCGATGGACACCACCACAGCTATCAGCACAGTCCAGTCAGGGGGTTTGGGGACTTTTAGGAAGCAAACATCAAACAGAATCAAGAGGTCAAGGACTCCATTACTCATAATGTGAAATTATTCTCTGTCTTCATCATGCCACTGTTTACTGGACGTATGCATTTAATGCTGCTGAACTGTAATGACTATAATTAACAGAAAATGTGCTCAAAAGCTATCATGTTTGTTGTAGCTGAATGCAACATGCTAATGACCCCTAGGACAAGAGCTGAGTCCATAATGGACTAAGAGAGAGTCTAACAGTCACAGCAGCATGGGCTATAACATGTTGAGATGTGAATCAGGCAGTCAGGGAAAAAAAACCATTGTCATTAATAATCCAGCCGCCTTTCAGGACACCCCTTTAGCCCTGACAGTAACATGTGACTTCTATACGGACAGTTTTTACATGATTTAACATCACAGCATTTGCACCTGACATTATGTAAAATGTTTGAAACTGGATTTCTGTTTGCTTCGCAAAAGGCAGAATGCTGCAGAACTCACTTGCCACTGAGAAATGATAGTGAGATTTTCCTCTATCTTTGTCCTCCACATCCCTGCATATTCTGACAGCACAACTTTGTTTAAATGGTTTCTAATTGTGCTTCCTGCTGCCGATTTTGATTTGTGTGTACTTCATGGTTGGACTCACGTGTGGACTGGAGATGCGATATGTTTTTGCATTTTGTTATTTGTTGTTGCTAACATGGAAAAATGCATCTTTGATCATTTCCAGTAATGCTTTGGCCAAAAACTGGACACATGTTACTGCCAGATGTAACTAGAGTCTCATGATGAAGTTGTGGATTTTTAGTTATTCATGTACAAGAACTCTGCAAAAGAATATATGGATGCAGCTGAGATGCATAAAAGAAATAGTACCTGAATACAAAGCTACAAATCTTGAGTCACTCAGTCAAATAAAGCCTCTCTCTCTGCACCTTTTGACTATGACACATACATGTACAAAGGCAGATCAGTTGGCAGGTGGATTTGTGCCAGAGAGCCAAAAGTAGTGAGAGACCCTCTTACCAACCACCAGGTGGGCAGAGCTGGACTGTGGATTTTGTAAAGCTTGGATCATCACCAGACATGCCACTGTGGTGTTTGTGACAGCTTGGAACCTCAGGACGCTGGTGGTGTTGAACCAGCTGCCGTGAGCCTCTGTGGTGTTGGTGCTGTACAGGGTGCTGTTCACAACCTCCCCGTTTCGGGTCCAGCTGACCATAGGCGCAGGGAACCACGCAGTTGCCGCACACTGAAACTCCACCTCCTGGTCCTGGACTGCTGTCACGTTCCCGCTCAGGATGTCCACCGTGCCACTCTCTGGGAAACAGTGGAGGGGGCAGGGAAAAGGAGGGGAGGAGAAAGAAGGGGTGACAAACTGGTTAAGCGCAGGACAATCGCAGAGGAAGAGATTCTGGAAAGATATAAGAACAGAATAGGATGTTGAGTCAAAATTCGTTGAGGGAAGCTGCAGGTCACCAATGCAGTACCCACAAGTGCCCAAAGGTGTTTCAGGAAACTCTGTCAGTGTTAAGGGGATGTACCTTTTTGTTTTCGGAGATTATGTAATGCTAGTGCTTATAATACACTATCTTGTCCAGCAATTTAATCTTGAAAAAGATAAAAATGAGAACTTGTGTTAGTTTTGGAACTAAGTGGTGAATAATCTTAAATGATATGTCACTAGGTTGGGTAGTTTCATGTAAGAGATTTATAAAATCTATGCAAAATATGATACAAAAATAGCAGTTTTAAAGTACCTCTTACTATGGCTTGGTGATAAACCAATTCAATTGGTTGATTTAGATTTCTGTTTTAAATCGACAAAAATGAAAAAAATGGCTGAATTGTCAAATAGAGATTTTGACATACATATGTTATAACATTATAAAAGCAGCTGAGTGCTCTGTCAAACAAGCAAAACAATTCACTCATCTACATGAAACCTGTATGCCCAGAAATATGTACTTGAATCACCGGTTATGTGATCATACCCACTAAGATTCCTATAATTGGTTCTTCTGTTTAGTGAAAGACTGAAGCTAGATTAAAATCATAAATTGTGAAAAGTTTGAAGAAAAAAAAGTTTCATTATGTGGTTGACAGCTAAACATCATAGTGAGGCAGGTGAATACATGATTTTAACCTGAAGTAGTTTCAAAGAATAATTTTGACTGCATTAGCAATTAACTGAATTGAATGAAATTTTTTTAAATATATGAATCTACAGGCCAGATAATAAGAACCACTAACAGCTTGTTAGTATTAAAAAGGTCAGTTATCATAATTGGGCAATGCTTGTTGCCTAATGTCAATCATCACAGTTTATGCTTAAGTGTTAGCAATCAGGAAATGGTCTACCAGAGACAGGGCTGATTTTACTGTCCAAAGTCCCGTCTCGTAAAAGGTGAACTGACCAACAGGCCAAGCTCTGTATTCATTTAGTATGAATTATCTTTAGCTCATATGTTAGGTTGCTATTAAATAGTGCTTATTAATCAATTGCCAGTATCTGTTGTTAACATCCTCTTGCAAAGGCCAGCAAAGTAAACACTTATTGTAGTCACTGGCAGGTCTATTCAGTGGACTTGTAATCAGGATGGCCCAAATCAATAGAATGACATAGAGCTCCAACCCCTTAAGAACAGGAGACAACAAAAATCCAATCAAAGTCAGCATTTGAGCCCAGATCTTTCACTAATTAGATTACCACCAGGTTAGAGTTGGGTTTAGCTGTTCGTACACAAGAGAGAGGTGCCACATAGATGCAGATTGTTGTTTGATTTAGTTTATATTGCTGCATAAGGGTTCCATTTGAAATGCATTGCAATTATTGGTTGGAGGCTGGTTGACTGACAAACTGTCAGAGAGAAATAGATATTTATTGGGGATGTGTTCAGTTTTCCCCATCTGAATGATGTCTAATCCCAGGGATCCAGGCCAAAGCGATTGATAAAGGCAGGGCAGTGTTGAGTTGACTTGACTTGGGGAGTTGCTCTTTCTGAAGCAAAATATTTCTTAATTCAGGTTGGGGGGATTAGTTCTGATCAAAACATCTGTCAAAAGCTTTCTCTCAGGGCCCATATCTGCATTTCTGAACATCAAACCATTCTCCACTTATACAAAGAGGATAAGTCAGTGTTTGTGAAGCCTCCCTGAAGTCTTATACTGTATTACATATGCATGACTCAACGAGATAGTCCTTAACTGCTGATTCCTAAAGTGCATTTGCATATCTATTGGCAAATACTCTCAGATGTTTCACAATATGTAGCCCATCAGCATGTTTGTATAGTTCAAACATAATGTGTTGAAATAAACATGACCCATTAGATAAGAGGAGGCTCCTCTGGGAAATGCCTGTTTCCTTTGTAATTTAGGGCTGGTTTGGTGTGATTTGTGATATACAGTATTATACAGGAAGCTACAGGGTGGGAACAAAATAATATCTACTAAGAAATACATCCAATCTTTGCTTTCAGCTCTGGTAGATATTACATGTATGAGCTACCTTATATTTGAACATACGTTCATTATGAACATTATGATATTATAATTCCGAAAGTATTTGAATGTCCTGCTATGCTGAGCAAATTTCAATCAGGAGTTTTTGGTCCCTCAATTAGCCTGATCTTGGAGTCATAAATTACAGACTGGCTTAAGAAATACCAGAATGTCTTCAGAAAAGAAAACAGGGTTTTGGGGGGTAAATTGCCAAAAATGCACAAATCTGTGATTGGTGCATTGAATTTGAATTCTTACAGTAGAAAACTGTCAAACCTAAACCAGGCTCAGTGTCACTGAGAATGCCTGTGATACAATGAGTGAACTTCTGTTTTAACATGCTGAGACAAAAAAACTCACGCAGTGTGTATTTTACTAGAGGCTGAAGAAGAGCTTACAGTGTGCTCTGCTGCTCTCCAGAGCCCAACCCAGTCACTACACCTGACACACAACATGTAAATGAACACATACAGAGTTAAATAAATAAATAAAAACCCACTCATGTGATTAGGATCATTTCTGGGCTAACGTTGTATGTGTACAGCTCAGCATCGCAGAATAGCAGCAACCTACAGTAGAAAACAATAATACGACTGGGATATTTTGTGATCTCTGCAGGGAAATCTCATCTTTGCTTTCCTTTTGCCACCAGGAGGCGAGAGGTCAGAGGCTACAAGGCAGCACACTTTGAGCTGGCAGAGATTCAGTTTTCTTCTCAATCACATTTCAGCAGGATGGGTGCCTATCCTCATGAGTCCAACATACAAGTAGGGCTTAGCTGATGTCGATGCACCTACCTTGAACAAACAGCTGTGCTGTCCTGTGTTCGTTGCTCCCTTGTATAGTGCAGACAACTGATCCAGAGGTACTGCGATTGACATTATGGATGGTGAACTCCACAAAGCTCGTATCACCACTGGAGTAGTTTCGGGCAGAAAACCGTGCCCTATCGTATGGGTATATTTCCCCAGTGGAAATGGCGGTGAGGACCAGGACTCCTTGGACAGTCCAGATCATGACCTGCCAGTCTCCCTTAAAACTGGCATTGAATTGAACATCTTCACCTTGTAGCGCCGTGTCATTCAGGGGCCTCAGCTGTAACTGTCCTGACACTCCTGAACATAAAGAGCGGATGAGTCAAGCAGAAATGAGAAGGAAGGAGAGCAGGTTATTACAGTTGAGAGAGGAAATCCCTGTCTTTACAGCACTGCCTTCTTTATCTTGTTTACAGCTGAGAGGATGCAGTGTTGATCTGACTATGTACTTAATGTGATCGACAATTCTCTAGGTTTAATTTGTGTTTCACTTTTTGCCCTCCTGTGCACCTGGACGTGTCCCTCAGTGCCCGGTATTATTCAATTAGGTAATTAGGTAGTGAGAGCAACATTACCCACAGAGGGACAGAAAATCTTGCAGGTGATCAGTATATTACGTCTCCTTCCTCCTACAACTTAACACAGGTTCTTCAATTCAACCCTGTGCTCAACATTTTTGGCAAAACTTCCATATATAAACGCCATTCATAACTGACTGAATTGATTTGAGGTTAAATGTTACTGGCTAACTGATCAGTGGAAAGTAAATTATGCGCCGGGTACTTTATTTGTCTTTGCCTGGACTATTTTTCTTACAGTTGAGAGGCAATCCTATAGATCTCGTTGTGACAGGCAGCACATAAATCGCTGGGCTAAAGTGCACCATTGTGAATGTGAGTCACTTTTACCTCAGTAAATCATGGGGAGTAACAGTCAGACAGTTCACTTTACTTTTTGAAGGAAATATTTCTTCAAACCTTATGGTGAAGCCAAAGTTGTAGCAGTGAGGATATTGTTTGTGTTGTGGTTATATGCTGCATGATTAGGTGAAAATATTGATATGCAATGTGAGAAAAAAAAAGCATTAAGTATAAAGAATAAAAAGCATCAAGGCATCTTAAACTGGATTGTTGGACTGGATGCAGGAACATGGAGAGGCCTGCATGTTGTGAGAGCACACAACGCTCTTTTTGTTCAGCTCGGTGCTTGAAGAATGACTCCGTTTGTTCAAGGCTCTCAACTATTACAAGGGACACTTGTTGTTGTTAGTTTTTGGCAAGACTGAAACTCAAACAGAGCATTAATCTGCACAGATCCTTCACATGTTTAGCATTAAAGTCGTGTCAGGATTCTTGCAAGTTTCTTTGGTTGGTTTCTGTGGCCGCCACACCCTGAACATAGTGAACAGAGGGAAATCTGTATCAGCCGTTCTTCTACATGGCACATGTTTCGCCAGCGTCCACAATGACCGAGTGTGTTTGCATTTTGATGAGAAGGCTGATTGTATGACTGCACTTTATTTTGCAAGTCCCGATCTGCTTATTGCATTTGAGGAACACCAAAGGTAATGATTCTTTCATTTTTTTAAGTACAAAGTGTGTAAAAACTCTTTGTCCACCAGTAAAAAGTGTCACCCAAATCTGACAAGCAGCAATAAATTATGGGCTCGAAAATCAGTTCATTTTGGAGATCTACACGGTTGTTGCTGTTTATATTGAAATTATATCAGTACA